>JAUUDW010218134.1:0-12633 GCA_032361385.1 Panulirus guttatus | reverse complement strand
CTACAACTCCTGCCTAGTGTGCTAATGTGAGTAGTGTTTTTCACAATAATATAGATATTTAATTTTTCAAACCACACACTAATTTAGTATGTCAGAGGAAAGTAACAACTCCATTCACATCTTCATCTTCACATACATTATAAATCTGTGGCACCTGTATTCCTTTTCCCACCTTAGTGAGGTAAGCATTAAGAGGAGAAAATGAGCCTTAAGGAAAAATTCCCCACTTGGCTCATCCTTCTGTTCTCAGTTTCTAAAATGAGTTTATGGAAGGGAAGATTTCCAACTCCTCACTCCTACCCCTTTTAGTTGCCTTGTTTGACTCATGGGAGATATGTGGGTAGTATTCTTTCTCCTCTGTTTCTTTGACCTACTCATTTCTTAAGCCCTAAACAGATTACTCACTGCATATGCCCATCTCTTTATTATTGTACATTACTACATATAGCTAAACTGCCCTGTAACTTTTTTTTATTAACCTATCATATTCCATTCATCCTTTGTACCATGCCATCTTAAAAGGCTTTCATCCTTGTACATCACATTTCTTTCTTATCTGTATTCTCTACTCCATGAATAGTAATTCCGACCCTGTTGTGTAAGTCACCCACTATCGATCTATGTGTCTGTATCTCTGACACCTGTTCCCTTCAGGAAATCCCTCAAGGGGGTTGTCATGGCAAAAGGGTCTCCACAACTGGTGAGCTCCAGCACCACTTTTAACCTCTATTACATTGCCCTTAACAGGGTACTGGCAGAGGACAACTCTGGTGCAGTGTTTTCAGAGGCTCTCTCCTAATGTTCCTACCAACTACTACTACCTAATGTGCCTACCTTATGATGTTCCAGCCTCTTTCTTTCACCTACATCTACTATTTTTACTTCTCTGGACCTGGTAAAATAATGTTTCCATGCACCAGAGCTGGGTGGGAATTAGTAAATAAACTTCCATGTTTTGGAAATAGTATATTAAGTGATATTTTTATTCATTATGATATCTATATCATTTATTTGAACTGCATTGTAGTTAATACTGTATACAGTGAAGAGTGTGGAGGGAAGAGTTTTTGTTTGTAGTAAATAGTAAGGAAGGTGTCTTTCTAATTCCTTCTTTTTCCTAGGCTATAGGCAATGCGAAAACTACAAGAAATGACAATAGCTCACGCTTTGGAAAATACATTGAGCTCGATTTCACTCAAAACTATAATATAATGGGTGCCAATATGAGAACGTATCTCTTAGAAAAATCCCGTGTTGTATTTCAGGTAAAGTTCAGACAGATTTTTCTTTTCTTTTCTAGGTTAAGTTAATTACTTGTTTATATTACTGATTATAAAAGATGTGTAGTTGAATAAGGTGGAATTTCCATAGTGAACTAAAAACATGGGCCATAATTCAAATATCTGTAATATAGCAAAAATTCTAATATCTTTTAAAGGCACAAGATGAAAGGAATTATCACATATTTTACCAACTGTGTTCTGCATCATCAGATGAAAAACTTAAGCATCTGAGATTAGGTAAGTGAAACATTTGTTGTTTATAAAGAAAATTTTTGTGTTTAAGATGGAGTGATTACTTGAATGAATAGTTAAGAGGTTTGCGTTCTAATTATACATGGTAATAGACTATCAGCTTTTGACTCAAGATTTCTTGTTCCATGCTTTTCCTCCATAAATGCACCCCACTTTCAAAATTTGAAACAGGCTGTTATTACTATACAACTAAATGGATGGTAATCAGAAAATTAAAGGTTTTCTTTTTTTCCAGTAGTGTATCCTATTCTATACTAATTTCTTAGTAGGGTCTAAAGGATCAAAAGGCCAGTCAGTGAGTCATACTAGTATCTGTTTCTTCCCATAGTTAGAAGAAAGGAAGTCCAGGATTAAAATTTTTAGGGTGAACATGACTTGAAATGTGGGTGTGAAGAGGGTGGTGAAAGTAAGTCAGCTTGCTAAAGAAGCTTTTATGAAGAGATACCAGGAGATAATGAGTTTTTATTGGCAAAAGGTGAGAGTAAATGAATAAGATAGTGGATGACGAATGAGAGATGTTTAGTGAAGCATTGATGGCATGTGTGATGGAAGCTTGTGGTGTGCATAAGGTGGGAGATGGATTGTTGAAAAAGGGTAGTGAGTTGTGGGGCGATGAAATCAGGTTGCTGTTGAAAGAGAAAAGAAGTTAATGGGCAATATTTATTGGGAAGGAGTTCACGTGTGTGGAAGATGTACAAGAGAAGGTTTAGAAGAGGGAGCAGGAGTTGAAAAAGAGAGCAAATGAGAGGGTGAGTGAGTATCAGCAAACTTCATAAGAAAATGCTTTGGAAGGAGTTTAGATGTGTGAGAAAACAGAACAAATGGGGACATTGGTGAAGGGGGCAAATAGGGAAGTAGTAACAGGCAGTGATGAGGTGAAGAGGAGGAGTGAGCACTATGAAGGATTGTTGAATGTGTTTGATGATAGGGTGGCAGATGAAGGGTGTTTGGATTTGGTAGGTATGCAGAGTGAGAGAGGCAAGGCAAGTGGTGTGGTGAAAAAAGGAAAATTGGTGAAAGCTTTGTGTGAGATGAAATGTCGTAAGGGAACAGGAGTGGATGGTATGCAGTTGAATTTCTGGTGACTGTGATCTTGATTGAAGTAGGATTTTCAATGTGTGTCTGAGGATTGAACAAATACTTATAAAGTACCATTGTGTAAAGGCAAGGGGGACAAAGGTTGCATATTCAGTTGTAGAGGTAGTATAAGTTTATTGAGTGTATCTGTTAAGATGTATGGAAGGGTGGTGATTGAGAGGTTGGTGGCATGCACAGAACATCATATTGGGGAAGAACAGTGAAGTTTTAGGAGTGTAAAGGATGCAGAGAATATGAGTGAGAAATACTTAGAGAAACAGCAGGTTGTGTATGTGGCATTTATGGATCTGGAGAAAGCATATGATAGAGTTAGTGAAGATGTTCTGGAGCAGGTGTTATGAATATGTGGTGTTGAAGGAAAGCTATTGGGAGTTAGCTATTAGCTTAAGCAGTTTTTATTAAGAGAGTAAGGCATGTGTACAAATTGGTGGAGACAAGTGTGAGTGGTTCCAGGTGAAGGTGGATTTGCAGCCTGAGTGTGTAATGTCACCATGGTTGTTTAATCCATTTATGGCTAGGGCAGTGATGGAGGTTAATACAGAGGTCTGGGAAGACAAGAGCAAGTATGCAGTCTTCTTGGGGGTGGAGGGTTCTGGGAGTTGAGTCATTTGTTTGCTGGTATTACAGCGCTGATGGCGTATTCGAGTGGGAAACTGCAGAATTTGGTATCTAAGCTTAGTAGAGTGTGTGAAAGGAGAAAGTTAAGAATAAATGCAAATAAAGCAGGGTTATTAGGTTCAGCAGTGAAAAGAGAACAGTTATTTGGAGTTGGAATTTGGATGGAGAGAACTTGGAAGGAATAGAATGTTTTAGATACCCAGAAGTAGATATGGCAGTGATTTGAACGACGAGAGCTAAAGTGAGCCTATGTGTGGGTTAGGGGGCAAAGGTCTTGAGTGTAGTCAAGAAGTGTGGAAAGAGAATTCATTGTCTTTAAGGGCACATATGAGTATGTTTGATAGTATGGTAGTCCTGTCACTGCTGTATGGATGTGAAACATGGGCCATAGAGAAAAATGTAAAGGATAGGATGAACGTGTTTGAAATGCTTGAAGACAAAAATGTGGTGTGAAGAGGATTGATAAAATACATGTCAGAAGTGGAAGGAAAGAGGAATATCAAGTAGGAGAGGTTGACTGCAGAAGTGATGTATTGAGAAACTTAGTTAGAGCATAATATATTTCAGATGAAGTTTGCAAGAGGAATGACAGAATCACATGCTGTGGAAGCATTTTGTGTTTGTAGGTGGCATAAATGGGGACTTTGGTCTCACTTGACAAATCAGATTTGTGTGATAAAGTGAGAAAGTATGAAGCACTTTTATGTTTGGAAGTCTGTATTTCACTTTAATATAGCAGGTATGAATTGAGGATGTATGTGATTGATGTTGTAGAGGCCGTATTTACCAGATTTGCCACATAAGATAGATAATGGAGTTATGATATATAGATAGGTAGACAGAAATTATTTTTATATGGATTTTACACTACTTAGAAAATTTATTTTATTGGCATGTTTTGATGTGGTTTTATCATTTATACAAAAGTTTACAATTACTCAGAGCAAGTAGGCATATAGTTGGATGTTCCTTATTGTTTTCTTAATTGTGAGGCACATGCTGAATCCTGTGAACCCCAGTAATGATATCAAATGATTTTCCTTTTTTTTTCTGAATTGTTCAGCACATACTGAGTCCAATGAGCCCCTGTAATGATATCTGATGTATACTTAAGTTGGTGATATACATTGCCCTCTCCTGTAGGACCCCCGGAAAGCTTTCACTACATGAACCAAGGACTGCAAGAGGATCCAAAGCGGTCATCCAAGACCCGCCAGGGTGTGGTTCAGTGAGCGCTGAGTGTGTGATGATGCTGCTTCCATACCATGATGCTTTGCTTATATAGCATGTCTATTTAATATTGTGTGTCCTCTGCTAGAATCTTATTTAGTATTCCTTGTATTTGCTATATCTTCACTCTTTTATGGAGCTGGTTATACACTGCATATGTAATTATAAATGAGCAACTGCAGACTTTTATGCTACCTCTTAGGTATTTATTGAACACCTTGATGACATCGAGGCACATGTTGGCTTTTTGAGCTTGATAAATTATTGTATGATGGATTTGTAGTGGTGATTCAAAGATGGAATTTGAAAGTATGAGTGTATGTACAGAACGTTATATATCTTACAGTTGCATGTAAAGATAACAAAGTGATTCAGATGAACTGTATGAACTTATTATAGGCAGCATGTTCTGTCTTGAAATACAGCAAAGGTATTTGGGCATTACTTGTTCTGTAAATGCAGTGTATTTGTGCCTTATTGCAGGACCTTGAGAAGCTGTTGCTTTCTTGTTTGGGAAGTTATCAACACAAAAAGTGGGAAATGCAGGATGAAATGTAATATCATAGCTAAATATATTTGTTAAAAGGGCTGGATTATAGACTAAGATTTCTGAGAGATCAGTAAAAGGGAGATATTTTGGTTATCATATGTAATGCAAGGGGTAGAAAGGTTAAAGTTGGTGGTATATCCACTGATATGGAGTAATGGGATATGAAGATGCAGGTTTGATATGGCTATTCTGTGGAAGTAAGAAAAGAGGGGAGAGGTTATGGGTAAGAACAATGAACATCAGAATAAACTTAATCTTTAAATGAGTATGGTTGGTGAAGATAAAGGAGTTTGTAAGTTGCTTGAATTCACACAGAGAAAATTGATGTGTACAGAAGGAATAGGAGAATTGTGACATATTTAGGTCTGATTCAACTGTTAGGTAGAGTTGGGAGGCTTGTATTCATTTTGGTTTTGCTGAGGTTTGGTTGCAATGTTTTGTGATGGTCCCAGATTTGCAAACACCATTTTGCCATCCAGCTATGGAAAAACAGCTTATATATAAGTATTTTTTCTCAAAAATTTAGAAGTATTTTGATAACACCCATTCTTATACAAATGTTAATCAGATACAAGTTTTTATTAAGACATTTCATTCCAAGTGATATGCCATTTGTGAATTATGTGCTTTGAAGATTTTGGGCATCTGAGTTGCTTTAAGACCAATTGGTTTTGAAGTCAGAGCAAAATAGCTTGGAGTAGGATGCAGAGAGAATTCACATCCTTCAAGAATAACTAATGTCATATTGAAGAATTGTACATCCTCTGATTTTATTTATTTATTTATTTATTTATTTTTTTTTAATGCTGTATTGAAACTCACTATCTGAATTTGGGCTAACTGCAAAGTATCAAGCAGTCCCACTTATATTCTGAAGCTCGATTTTTGATATTCAGCATTATTGCCACCAACGAAGAGTGTTTTGAAAGCTGAGACACTTTATTCTTAGAATTTTTTTTTGTGCTAATTAGTATTATGTGCTTGGTGAAAGGCAAAAGTACCCATTTCATTGACTGGCTTACACTGCTGCTGAAGCAGTACCCTTTGCTTTTAGTTTCTGATCACTGGTATCTTGGTGACTGGAGAAGCTGTTTTTTATCACTTGTCACTATAGCCTATTTAGATTAATTTACATTTTCTTCTTCTTCACTTGAACTTTCGTGTGAGTTATCATTGGTAACTAAGAATCAGTATTTGTCTTTTGTAAGGATATAAATCTGATGCAACAAAACAAAGCCCTTGTTATCTACATTAGATTTTGTTGCACTCTTGTCTTTTGTGGAAATCTTATCTAATTTATGCTAAAGTCTGCTTATTTTAGAAGTTTTTCCTTTTGAGAGGGTAAGTGCAACTTGCTTCAGTAGCTACAATGTTCATTTTTAACCATTGCTATTGACTTCTTCCTCAGGGCATCAGCAAACTTTTCACTACCTCAACCAAGGCCACAGCCCTCATATTGATGGCGTGGATGATGCTGCAGACTTTCAGGAGACACGTCGAGCATTTATGTTACTAGGAATTAATGATGCAGCACAAGAGCAAATCTTTAGGATTCTTGCAGGAATTTTACATTTAGGCAATGTAACCCTTGAGGAGGATAATGGAGACTCTTCTACTATTGATGTAAGTTGAATTGTTTTACACACTTCTTATTGTAACATTATATAATATATCTTACTCTTTGATGATATATAATGAATTCAAAGATATAGAAGGTTTGTATTTATGTGATATTGCATCTGGTCTTAAAAGTTAAGCCTCAACTTTTTTTATGTTTTCTTGAATGATAAGATATTTTAATCATGGTAGCTGAACAGTGATGGGTTATGTTGTATTTTCATTAATGATATGGTATGCTAATGAACCACAACAGAGCAAAGATGAATCACTTCACATAGTTGCTGAACTTCTAGGAATCCCTGTAGAAGATATCCAGATGTGGTTGTGTCATCGTAAGATTGTCAGTGGCAGAGAAGTTTTCACAAAACCAATGACATACACTGAGGTTTGTGTTGTATTCATGTTTCGGACATAAATATCATTAGCAAATTTGAACAAGCATTTGAACTTACTGCAGTTGCACAGTCTCACTAATTTTTAAGAGCTAAGTTGTTTGTTGAGGTAATAGATTCGGTAAAGAATTGTACGTAAAAGAATTGCGTTTAAATGCTGAACGATATGCTCATCTGCCTAGTCTAGTTCTGATGTATGCTGAACAAAGTATTTGAATAATTTATTGTTTGAGATTGTAATATTGGATAATTAGGTCAGTAATCGACTTTCATTGTACGCGTTGATTTTTCATCAACAAAGACTTGCAATTATCAAAAATATTATAAAGAAAACTGATGTATCTTTCAGCTAAAAGAATGAAGCTGGGTGGAAGTGAATGTTCCTGTGAATGCACTTTGCAAAATCAGTGATATTACCCTTAAAGAGCAGTGAGAGTATGAATGAAATGGCCAAGGTCAGTCTTGGAAAAAGTTTTGTGACTTTCCACATTCAAAGGGAAATCCTGAAACAGAATTACCAGTCTTGACTGCTTGAATATTTAGTTACTGGAGAGTTTGTTATTAATGAAGGATGAGTGGTTTGAAAAGATGTTGGAGTGCAAATGTCACAGTGCAAGAATATTAGTTGGAAAATTCAACTTTGAGAGCCTTAATAGTTGCATATATACCATGAAATTGAAATGGTAGAGGTGAGAAAGTTAAGGATACCTTCCAGAGAGACCATGAGAGAGCAGTAAATGATGTAGATTCCGGGAAGAAACATTGTGTGATGGGCAACTTGAATGGATTGGTATGGGACAGAGTCGAGGAGGGATAAACAATTGAGTATGGGTTTCCAGTTATGAAAGAATTCCTGGATTGTGTGTGTCAGCAAGTATGAGTGTTACAAATATATGCTGTAAACATAAAGGTATTCATAAATGCACCAGATACAGACTCAAGGAAAACAGTTTAGGTAAAATATGAATGATATGTTATATGGTAAAAATGATTATATGTAATGTGCATGATGTGTCGTCAAGGAGAGGAGTGGGATGGGATTTTCTTCTTTTGGTCGTAGTAATATATAGATTATACTTTTATTGTAGATGGTATAGGACTAGAAATATGAATGCAAACGTGGGAAGGATAGAAGTAGAAAAGTTGAGGCATAAATTGTGAAGATTAACTTCTAAGAAGAGTTAAACTATCAGCTGAGAGGATCCAAAACAGGTCAAGGTGAAGTTCAGTTAATGTGGTGGCAGTACAAGAATGCATGATTAGAAGTTGCCATGGAGATGTATGGCACTACATATTCATGTTGTGTAAAGGTAGGTGCAACATGGACTGAAGTTTTACTAAAGTTGGTGGAGAAGTAAAGATTTGGAAAAAAAGAAAGAGAAGCTGAATCTGCCAGAAAATTGTGATGAGTAGTGGGTAAAGAATATAGATGACAAAATCTTTATATTTTTTCATACTTGTTCACTGTTTCTTGCATCAGCAAGGTAGCACTAGGAACAGACAAAGAATGGCCACATTTGCTCGCAAAAGCTTTCTAGTTGGCATGTGTATTGTGCTGAAACTAGAGCCCCCTGTTCACAGCAAAACCCCACATATAGTTTCCCTGACTGATTTATATACTCTGGCTCAGCCCATTGACAGCATATCATCCCCTGTATAAGATATTGCTCCAATTCATTTTTATCATGCTCATCCACATGCCTGTATGACCAAGCCCGTATCACCCAAAATTTCTTTTACTCCATCCTTCCATTTCATCCTTGGTTTCTCATTCCTAGTTCTCTCCTCTTTTCACACATAAACCTTCATAATATATCCTCACTCATCCTCTCCATACATTCTAGATCCTGAATAGTGAAGTTAAATGGATGATGTATATGAAGGAAAGCAGAAGAGGATCTTAATAGAAAAATGAATGATGATTTAGGGGATAATAACAAACTGTTCAGGAAGTAGGTAAATTAAAAGTAGATGAGAGGTATATATAAGCAGTGAGAGTGCATTAGACAACCTTTGGATCATGTATGAGGGTTTGTAAGAGATGGAGAGAGTTTCTTAACTCTTAACTTTAGTCGACTGCAGTGACCATATGTTTAAAAAAGAATTCTTTTTTCTTCAATGAAATGATAGATAGGCATTCAGAAGTATGAGAAAGAACAAAGAAAGTGATATACCTTTTTTGTTGGTTTGGTTCATTTCTGAGTGAGGGGCAGAGAGAGGTGTGTTTGACTTACCTGATTATTTATCTATCTATCTATCTATCTATCTATCTATATATATATATATATCTGCCTATCCATCTATCTATATCCTGATGCCTGTACCCTCCTAGAACTCCCTCAAGGAATTGGCTGTAGCAAAAGGGTTTCTACAACTGATGTGGTCCACTGCCACTTCTTAGCTAGCCTTTAGTGCCTCACCTTAAATAGGCCACTGACAGAGGGCAACTCTAGTGCAGTGTCTCCAGACTTATCTAAGCGCTCCCAATAAGAGAGGACAAAATGTTTCTTTCTGTTTAGCTTGGTTTCACATTCAACCCTTATTTCATACATAGTCACAGGATTTGTAGTGAAAACCATGAATATATTTAGAAGTATTAAGTACAATATACACACTCAAGATGAGTGTGAGGATGCAGAGTGGCTGGTGCTTGTAGGGAGGATATCATAGAACATGGTTTAGCACCCGACTCATATTTCATATGCAAGCACTGCATAAATATAATATTAACATGAACATATTTTGAAATATTACACTGCCCAAAAATAAATTTAAGGGAAAATAGCTGGCATATGTAGGGAGGTTGCTGATGTGTTTGGAAGAATTCTTTATGTTTACCTATCATCTGTTAACAAAATCCTCCAGTACCCCAGGATTACTTAAACAGAAAATAGGCACAGTTGTTGCATCATTTCTTCCACTTAAATAAAGACCAAGCAGAGTGTGGTTGGGGCATCCTCCAATGCTGTCCTCACTCCTCCTTACATAGTGCTGTTTAAAGGCAGTCCTGTCTGTCATCTATCTGTGGACATACGGAGGAAGTTGCCAGACACACAGTAGCTGAGCTTCATACACAGTTGCCAGTATTTCATCCATTTCGTGGGCAGGATATTGTTGTTGTTGTTAAGATTTGTCGTACCGCAGTACGACACGGGCCTTTGCCTGTAGGCGGCCCGTTCAGTGGTGAGGGACCTCAGCACTGAGCCGAGGGGGTTGGGCGTGTTATCCCACCTAGCTCCCAAGAGAGCCGGCTCCACTCTGGGCAGGATAGAAAGTTCTAGCTGCAAGGGTGATATATTTTGGGGAAAATATGTCATGTTGACCAAGAAGGTTGTGTTAGCAATGTGGGATATATTAACAGGAAAAATGGCAAGATGAATGTTTATGACTTGGAGCAGTACCATTCTGCCATTCTCTGACACATCACAGCAAGGGTTTACTGTTGTTGGGCATCTGCTCAGTCTAAGTCCAAGTCCAAAGGTCATTGGCCAGCTGGTCACTGATCCCCAGGGTCTTTGCAGGAGCAAACACTTGATGGCCCAGAGGGCCTGAATCTGCTTGTCCTGCTAAAATCATTCTCAAATCACTTATTTCTTCACATTTTTCTTGTTTTTCTTCCTCACTTTCTTTGTCAACTTATACAACTCTTCATCACATAGGTCATCCAACAATATGTATTTTCTTTGGGATCACATGTAAGCATGGCCTGCTGGTTGAAAGCCATGCACCAACAATTAGGGTGGTTGAAGTGGGTACTGAGGAAAAAAATTTTTTAGGTGTGTCTTCTTGGCAATGGAAGAGACCTCTACAAGTGGCATGATAAGTCAGCTGGATATGTAAACTGAAGAAATTAAGTTAAATCATGTGATGATCGAAGACCATGACAAGATTGTCAGAAGATGATGGGAGTGGGTTAAGGGATAAAGACGTGATTGGAAATGCTGATGAATTAAGTGTTTCTGTTTTAACAGTAGGATTAGAGACGAGGATAGAGAAGATTTTATGTAAGGCAGAGGAAGACAATACAAAGGAAGAAGTAAGAAAAACAATAAAGCCCTTAAATAATTGAAAAGTTGGGGATGTAGACAGAGTGGTGAGTGAGATGGTGAAGAATGGATGTGAAACTGCAGTGGAAGCATGGAAAAGTGGTCATGTGTCTTTTGATTGAGCAAAGGGAGTAAATGTTCCTCTGGATATGAGGAAGGGGAGTAAAAGTAATTGTAAGAAAAAGAAAGGAATGTCTCCTTACCATACTTAACAAGGTGTATGGTAGGATAGTGATTGTGTTGAAAGTATTAATGAACCTGTTATTAGTGAAGAACAAGGTGGCTTCAGGAAGAGACGAAAGTTTATATACCAAATGTGTTGAAAGTATTAATGAACCTGTTATTAGTGAAGAACAAGGTGGCTTCAGGAAGAGACGAATGTTTGTATACCAAATTTTTTTCATGTCGCAGGTGTTAAACACAGTTCTAGGGGAATAAAAAGGTCTCTGCAACATTTATCAATTTAGAAAAGGCACATGATAAACTGAATAGGAAAGCTCTTTAGGAAGTTCTGGCTGTATATATTGTGCATAGAAGACTTTTGAATACTAAGAACTTTTACTGTGGAAGTAGTGCTTACTTACCACTTTGATTTCTTAATTCTTTTACCATATTTGTTGCCTCTTGTGTGTGTTTATGTTGGGAGAATGCAGGGCAATTGAGCAGTATGTGTATGACATCTGTCTTCACTGTGGCAGGTGCGTTTTGGGCATGAAGGGCCTTGGGGAATGTTGTTTCAGATGGGTGTATGTCTAGTGGGGTGATATTTTAAGACTGAGTTAGAAGAGCAGTTGTTTGGTGCCTGTCAGGACATTTCAATTTCTATGTGTTTTGTCTGTGTTATGTTTGTTGGTGGTTGTAGGAAGGGGGAGGATCTATGAGCACAGGTTGCTGAAGTGTGAGGCTGGGGTAAGCTTTTTACTTTTGCTTGGGGGTTGGTGTTAGTTATGGAATGGTGTGGGTGGGAGCGGTCTAATGCTGTTGCAGCGAAAGAGTGCTGAGCATAGCAATGAGTGCTAATCATATTGAATTGGAATTGTATTAGGAGGATCTTTATATGACTTTGTAGATTCTGAGTGTTTATGATTGTTAGGCAGCCATTAACTGTTTTAAGTGCTCAGTTTTGTGTCGTTTGCAGCTTTGTTATGTTTGCTTTTGAGAGGGTGGAAGACCAGGCAGATGAGGTGCAGCTTAGGGTGATGTGGATGAATTATTTGTAGAGGATGCAAATGGATTATTTTTCTTGTCCAGACCTTGTGCCAGTTAGTGTTTTGAAGGCATTTAGTTTGTCTGTCGCTTTTATGTTTGCTTTTGTGGTGAGTGAATGTTGTTTGTGTCGCATGTGATGCCTAGAATGGTTTGAGTTTTTTCAGTGATAGCGTATTCAAGGTGACTGGAGGGTGTTAGTTGGATTCATATCTCTGTGGGGTTAAAAGAGTGATTGAAGACTTCTCCAGAGATCTAGTGAAGTTTAATGCCTCCAAGACCCAATTTCTACCTATCTCTCTGTCGAAAACTCCTCACAACTCTCGTATCTCCTTTGA
>JAUUDW010217913.1:3834-14263 GCA_032361385.1 Panulirus guttatus | reverse complement strand
TCATCTGCAAGTGGTTACACCGCGAATGAAAAAGCACTTTCGGAGAGGCTGTATCATCGTCAGAGGACGAAAAGGAGTTTTGTACCATCCAGGATCTTCTCTTTCAAAGGGAGTCCTTTATCTCCCTCATGCATGGAGTGCAACCTAGGAAAGCTGTGGGAGTACCAAAAATGAGGTTCTGCGGTTATGTACAAAAATAGAGCTGTTTCTGAAATCCAAATCGGTTTTCTTATGGGTGATGGCACCGGCCTTTAAGCTGTTACATGATCCACTTGGGCGTGAGAATTACTAAAATGATACCACTAGATGAGAGTGTTCTAAAGAACTGTGTAGGATATTCATAGTTGTATTTAAAGACTTGTCATTGGTGGTTTCTTTTCATGCTTGTTGAATACGCCAGGAGAGATCATCGAGGTAAACGACCACCTCAAGTGAACCGTGGACGGTTACGACCCACCGATAATTTTGTGGCCGCTGTCTTTGTATATAGAACAGCTTGACGTAAGGAAAAGCTCAACGGTAATTTTTAGCGGGGGACATAGCGGAGACCCACTGGCCTTAGCAAAACTAGGTACAGATACTTGATAATGAATCCAACAAACATTGGGTTTAAAGGACTGATGATGATCAGATTCCATTCCATTACATATTGTGTGGTATAGATGGCTGGGCACGAAGCCTTTCCTCCAGCCGACAGGGGCAAACGTAATAAACCAATCGAAACACTAAGTAACTATTCATTCATGAAAATTTTTTTACAAAATAGATTTATTGTTAAACGAAGTAGCAGTTCGCCTTTTAATCTCATGGACTATTTGCAAAGATTAAGAATTGTCCTAATTACTTTTGTCTTTTGAATTTCCCGAGCAATTATGGGTCAGAAGCCTCGCTAACGCGTCTCAGAGGAACCCTCAGACCCCTAACTACCGTGATCACGAAAGGCTTTTACGTTTCACTTTGTAAACCACTTGGTAGATGAGCCAGCGGACGTCCCAGTGCAGAGGTTAACGAGTTCGGCCCAACTTTAAAGTTGGTGTTATGCTGGCTCTCTGGTTGAACATCCCACTTTTTTTTTCTTTAGCTGAGGTCTGCTTCCTGGATTATATAACTTTAACAGTGGATCACACGCCAAATGCCTAGACAAATAACTAAATCATTAATGTTAATGTGATGATTCATGATTGCTTTGTTATATAATAGCTGGAGAATTAAAAGATGCACCATTGTCATAGCTGAAACAGTGAAATAAGAGCATGATATTCAGGCGAAGGGCTAAACCTCGCATACGTGACGATGCTTCAAAATTTCCGATTAGAGAATACTTAGAAAATGATTTTATGCAGGAATGAATTAAGTGTAGCAACTATAAATTAAGAGTAAATTTGTCGCTTAACAATGTGTGATTTTTTTCTTTGCCACGGATTGTTAACTGTTAAGGCTTTAGGGCTGCTGACCAGGCGTCTTTAAGGCCCACACTTACAACCATCAGTGTAAAAGATTGAACACCTTTCTCAGGTGTTCAAGACAATACTTAGACCATACACACTTTGCTGCATATACGGTCCTGTTTATGTATGGATGGTTGGTCATATGGCCTTAAAGACAATGTGGGTCATTAAGGCGACAGCGTCAAGGTATATCCAACAGTCGAGATAATTTGAACAGCTTCAGTTGTTCACATTAATTTTAAGACCACATACTCGCTCACTGCATGTTGTTATGTTCTTATGGAGTTTGGTAGCCTCAAGTGTTACTGGTGTTCACACGTTAAACTTATGACTACGTAAGAGGATAAAGGATTTATATGCCAAAGGAAAGATATATGCATACTAGGAGAGAGAAAAGTTTGTAGTTAGTGATAAAACCTTTGAAAGTACATCCCTCTCCTTGCATGTCTTAAGAATGCACTCCTTATGTCAATACATTGCATTTCTAGACAGGAAAATGAGACAGTAGCCCACATGGACACGGACGAGTGACCAATAAAAAGGCCACTATTGTCTCAACCTCAGTTTTGCATGCGGACATCCTAAAAGTCAAATGAGATTGTTTACACATGCAAATAAACACTCCTTAGATTCGCAGGTTAATGAGTAGTGGTTTTTGCCCTGAGCAGGTTTTGTGTTATTGTACCGTGTGTTATTTGTCCCTGCGTGTGTCTGTCCGAACATTTTACGTAAAGAAGTTTTGAAGAATTACATGTAATCGCTTGGAGGTTCTGGATGCCTATCATGGCAGGAAAAAAAAAGTTTTCTTGTCTTTCCATTGTTGAACGCTGATGGTACCTGCGGAGCGTGTGGTGGAGGCATGTTACACTATCTTGAAAAGATAGGTTTGGTTTCGTGGCAAATTTCGGTTGAATTAAGTGAGGTTTGGTGAGAGAGTGTAAAAGTGACGTCGAAAAATCACGTTAAGATAGGCTACCTTATTACATGAAATAAAAAGAAAAATGTAGGGGTGCTCCATTATTTAGTAATCCAACATGTTAAAAGTAGACAAAGAAATAGGACGTTATTGGGGTATGGATTTATGTTTAAGAGTGTTGTGTATTCACGTTTCGTTTTCGTAGAATCATAGTCAAGAATGAATAAAACAAATGTTACATTTAATTTCTTTATTAACCAACTTTTCTCTAAGAAAAGTCGTAGCTCAGTATATTTGTAAGGTAGTTTACTTACATTTGTATGCAATCAACAAGCCCGTCACACTCCAATTCATGCCCTTGCCAGAAGCAGGAACTGAAAGAAAACGTATGCTCGTACGTTTTCTGTCACACCTTGGAACACAAACTTCTACTTGGACGGAATTTTCGAAGGTTCGACTTCAGACAGACTGTAACCAGCTTGATGTTCTGTCCATTTTGTAGACGATGTAATGACACTGTGAGTGGCTTGATGAAACTACAAACAACTCTAAAGCGCTTGTGATCTTACGAAAATTCCGTCCATATATATATATGCTGCCGCGTATCTCCTAGCAGTGCTTTGTGTATTTTCAGTCCATAGGCCATTGTTGATATGTCCACACTTGCCTACTGGTAACGTCGATACACTCGTTATTTAATGTAGTTCGACTCTTCTAATATATTAATAATCACATCAACAACACCAAGGCAACTAAGTCTTTGTAAACACGATAAATATTGCAAAATGCTGCCTCGCTGTAGTGGACTATTTACTGATACTCCTTTGAAAAGTGTTACGTCATGCTACTGTATATAAAACATAAGCGTTTCTGTTAAAAAGGCGTCAAACTTGATATATAAAATCTCTGATTTACAATATAGCTTTTATGGAGACGACAAAACCCTCCACATTTTATAAGAACAAGAGTGGGCCATACATTGCCAATGATATATACATCATTTATAATTTACATGTCAGATTTATGTGGGCAAAAATAGTTGTATTTTTTTATCATTGTTATTTCACTTGACAGTTTAGACCCTTAAGTAGAACACTACACAAGGCGATTTTTTTTTTAAATGACTGACAATATAAATAAGCCTTGTGGTTAGGGGTGTACTTGAGGGTCAGCATTGGATGATCGAGGGTGCGGGGTGGGGGGGAGGGAGGTGTTCACCAGGGCCTGCCCGGGTGGAGGTGGTGTTGTTGGGGGTCCCCCTCCTGGCGACCGTTACTACGGACGCCCTCTATTCGAAAGGTCGTCTTGCCACCCACGCTTACCCATGGATCGTTTATTTGGCTTAGTATTGAGGAAACAATCGTTAATGAAGTGAACTTCTCCCCTGATCTGAACACATGTAAGACTCGTTTTGATTATTATAGTTCCAACTTAGTAGCTTCCTAAACTTTACTACAGAGGAATTAAAACAGTGTACTTATACCTGATACAAACCCGATGCTTGACAGACATCTTATGAGGTATAAGTCGTCGGACCTAAAAGTCCTGAATCGCATATATATATTTTTTTTATCTATGTACAACATGAACTTTGTCGACCTTCCCGTCATGCACTGAGGAGGTCCATGCAGGGAGACCCCTGTTGCTGATTTTTTTCTTCTTTTTTTGGCACTGATGGTGCATGAGTGTAAATTATCCATTTTTTTTTTCTTTGTAGTCATCCCTGGTTGAAATATTGTTAATAACATTATTTAGGATGGAGGTAACGTCTTCCATGAATGACATATTGTTAATAATGTTACCATTAATGCCTTCCTTAGATGACATATCATTAGTAACTTTTTTCCCTAAGATGGAGGTAACATTCCCGTGTCTCGCGGTTATGTAGGTACTTTTGGCACACTAAAATGCTAAACATTAATTACATTTCTTTTTTTTACTTAAGGGAATACGGGTATTCTAAGTTAATTCAGCATTATAAGGGCATCATATACATACACTTGGGTCGAGCAGAGTGAGGCGCGGACATTACTGCTGCTGAGGAGCTGGACTTCATACCCTGTGCACGTGGACCAGAGGTCACCACGTGCCCCAGGTGTCACTGTGGGTCACCACGTGTGCCAGGAGTCATTGTGGGTCGCCGCTGGTCACCGAGGTCATCACGTGTGCTTGGGGTCACCACATGGTCGATGGGTTACATTGTGTGTCAGGGGTCATCACGGATGCCAGGGATCACCAGGGGGGTCACCAGAGGTCTTTTCGTGTGCGAGGGTCACCACATATAACAAGGGTCATCGCGTATGCCAAAGTTCACGATATGTGCAAGAAGCTCACTCCGTGTGCTCTGGGTCACCACATTTACCAGGGGTCACTACGTGTGCCTTGGATCACCACATTTACCAGGGGTCACCGCGTGTGCCAAGGGTCACGAAATGTGCCAGAGAAGCTCTTTCCGTATGCTAAGGGTCACCACGTGCACCTCCTTCAGGCCAGTCCTCTGCTCTGCCCATTGCTTGATGTCCTTCAGCACAAGAAACCCGCACGTATTAGACCATCAGCAGTATGTGTATACATACAAATGTAGATATATATATGCATACATACATACATACATATAAGTACATACTCATGTGCATTCATTATAGATATACATATATAGATGATACATAAGACATCTATGGAAAACACAGGAACGAAGATAACAAAAAAAAAAAAAAGATAAATAAGGACAGCGTAGTATGGACTACCTATCAAATATTCTGGCGATGAAGTTCACTATAGACTTGAGTGTATCTCAGCCGTGTCTATATGCTAGAGGGGCGCGGGGGTGTCTATGGAGTTAGGTGTGAGAGGAGATGAGGTTGGGTATGTGAACAGGGTAGAGCGTCATAAGGGTGTCGGAACCTAAGGAGCTACGGAGACAGAGACCTTTGTGGCGTTTAGCAGACTTTTTTTTTTTTTAAGGGGAATATGAGGTTGGGAAGGGGAACGTTTTTGTTATTTTAAAATCACGTTTTTCGTTTTGTCGTAAATCGAGGCTTGGAGTTACGTCCTGTAGTGATCATCTCTGAACACGAATTTCCGTCGGCCTCATCCTGTCGGCGTCTCAGCGCGTGGAGAGCTGTTCCACTGACCCGAGTTGTGTTTGTGTCGGGTTGAGTTGGTTGGTTGGTTTGCTCTCGTCTCGCCCTCCTGGGAAGACCGAGACTTGAGGTCAGATTTCGGAGATTCTCAAGACGCCTCAGGATGATGGTGGTGTGAGGGTTGGACCAAGACACGTTACGAGGCGGTGAAGACCTCGCTGACTACACGTCTGAGAGAGAGAGGGAGAGGGAGGTGTCCTCCCTCACGCATTCGTCGGCCACAGACAGACAATCAACCATCCTGAGGGGGAGAGAAAGGGGAGAAAATAGGCATTAGAAGTGGTTCATTGACACGACCAAAACACAGACACTTAGAAAATGGATACTCAGAGTTTGGACGACACGGAACAAAAGATTGTCAGAGTTGGGTGCTGCAGAAAATGGGTATTCTGAGTTGGACGCCATTCAAATTGGATACTCTCTTACAAGCTGGAGCTACAGAAAACGAATGCTCTAAGCTGTACATCACAGATATTGATGCTTTAATCTGGACGCCACGGAAATTGGATACAGTGTGAATTGGACGCCAGAGGAATTGGTTGCTCTGAATTGGACGCCATAGAAAATGGATTACTCTCCGTTGGTAAGAAATGCTCATAAAGAGAAGTAAGTCAGATTAATTACACCACGTATGCTTAATACTATATTATGGTGAGCGGAGTGCTACAGGTCACTAATACCCACATGCCCCCTGACATCTGCATTCGAACCCTACCACCACATCTTTTGAGACGGGACATTACGACCTGCTCCTCTCCAATTCTCAGGACGACAACAACCACAACAGCAGGGAAGCCTCTAGTCCAGAGTTAGTATTATCACTTGCGTAAACACGTGTTCGAAACAAGACCGACACACGATCCATTTCTTGTATGACAAACTTGTCGTAGAAACAAGACAGCCCATAATACCCTTCTCCCTGTTGACGAGCAGTCCAACCATACGAGCAGATGGTAATCTGTAAACCTGTTTATTACCGCACCTGGCGGGTGGCGTGAGCTGGCTCCCTTAGAGGTGGAGGGTAAGGTGGCTAGCTCTAGGCTCAGGTGACACCTAACACGCTAGGTGAGGCCTCTGACTCACCTGTAGAGGGTGTAGTGGTGCCAGGTTCTCGGAGCCCGAGGTGAAGGATGTATCATGAACTTTGCGATCACTAACGCTAATGCTCTCCGCGGACGTCCTATTTCTTTTCAAAGTTTACCCAGAGCTATGCCCTGCCTTACGGCTGCTTCCCATAGTTTGTATGTGGAGACTAGACACACGAGGACAGACCGATATGATGCCATGGTGTTTCCCCAGAACATAAAGCTGTGGCATTTTCTCTTCCATCTCTTGTCTTCCCGCTCTCCTTGTACCCATTCCACTTTTAAGAGTCAGATCTACAAGCACGTAAAGAACTCTTCTTCATCTCTCCTTTGTTCTTTTTTTCGTATTTTATTTATTCTCTCTTCCGTGATGGCCACGTGCCATGTCGGCTTCTGAGGAAAACATGTCGGCCACCTGTCGTAAACGGGTCTGTTCGCTGAATGTCCTCTGTCCAGGATGAAGATATCGTGGTGGGAGATGAAGGGAGTTAACAACCACGAGAACAATTGCTGTTTTGGTGATTAATAATCGTAAAAGAAAAGTTTTTACCGGGTGGGTCCTTGTTAGGGACAGAAGAATGCTTGAAATTACAAATGAAATATTTAATGGCATTGTTATAATGTGAGTGAGTCAATAAAATCATAAAGTGCGTGTATGTGTGTGTATGTGTGTGTGTGTGTGTGTTTCTGGATATTCAGATGAAGCTTTACCCTCGCAGAGCCCCTCATCTTTTAACCTCATATATTTTTCACTCTCTTGCTCATTTTTTCATTAATGAAATTTTTCACTTGTTCCGCATTTCCACTTCCGTAGTTGTAAATATGTATCTTTTCTTTACTACCTTCGTAACGCCTCTGTCCAGCCTCCGCTTGCAGCGTCAAGTTGCAACAGAGCTGCTGATTCCGTGGAACTGTTCACTGGTAGCATCATGGCCACTCAGGAGCATAGATAACGTTCTCATTAACCCCCATCTTGGTCTCCCTTTCCTTTAGCGTAGTTTGTTCGAGGTTTTCGCCCCTCCCTTCACACGCTGTTCCCCTCTAATCTGGCACCGTTCTTGTTGCATGCCGTTGGACATTATCTCTCAGGTCTCTATCGCTTTTCGGTGAGGAAGGCCAAGCGAGTGTGATGAATAAAATAATCTACCCTGGTCGGACATTTGTCAGAGATATTTTCTTGAACGACTCCCTGTCTTTATACAAACAGGGCGATACAGATTGCCTCTCATAACCCTCCTTGTGTAATTCTCTGGTATAGGCCAAGCACAATGTCCACCACTTCAAAGTCCCTCTCCCCACGTTGGTTTATAAACCTTCTTACCCCCTTAAAGGGTACTCTTCCCTTTAAACCTAAGTTTTCTCCAGCTTGGTATTCACATGTGAGCATTCTGATTACCTTTTCAAATAGTCTGAAGAAGGCGCTTGATAATGACTCTGATCTGTAGTTCATGGGAATCTCCACGTCACCTTTCTTAAAAGATAGGCACGACCGTTACCACCCCATTCCACTTATATAGAACCCTTTTAAGACGAGCTTTAAAACAGCTTTCTGGACGCTCCATAAGTACCCGTGTTAAGATGACACACGGTCCATATGGTTTGCACGGGTCTGTGATATTCCCTTAGAGCTTGTGTCCTGAGGTCACGTCTCTCGAGGGTATGTCCTCCCTCCCAGGCCGTCATCATTGGACTCTGTAATTAAATACACCGTAACAGAAAACATTTACTGTAATTCTTGACGTAAACAGACATTTGTGCCTGTAAGTATCATATGAATTCATCAGATTGATTATATGTATTATCGGCTTATAACTTTCTCCTGGCCAGTTATTTGACCCTTGACCGGTAGTTTGTTCTTTATCACTTATCTGTTCCCTGTCTGATAGCTTCATCCTGGAAGGTATTTGATTCATGACTGATAACTTATTATGAAAGATTGATTGATCCTTGACTGATGATAACTTTCCCACGGTAGAGTATTTGACCCTTGAATGATTACTTGGTTCCCATACGATCATTAGCAGGCAGTTTGCTTCTGATGAATTATTGAACCATAATTGGTAGTTTGCTCATAATGAATTATTATTAAGATCCTAGACTGTACACTTCATGATGCAGTTACTGTAAGACTTTCGGATGATCCTTTTATTTGTCAAAAAAAAGATAGCTCAAATTGATATGAGCCTCCTTCCTGATCTCATTGTACTAAAACCTTTCTTTCCTGTGCCAGCCATAAGTTGGTGGACTGTATAACTCCTGGACATATTCTGTTGTATAACTCTGCTGTACTTTGCCTGCTGTGTGCGCAACAGACCTGTTCTATATTTTCTATGCATGGCCATCCGTCTTTCTCTTTTCCTCACCTTGTGTATACCCGCCTTTCAGTATATCAAATTTTGTAATTGTTCCCAGAATATTTGAGTATAGCAAAGCTCTTTAACTTGTTTTGAACTTAGGAGCCTTCGAGAAGTTCCTAAGCTCGTCTTTGTTCTTAAATCTCTGATGTTTATTGTCTCAAAGACCCGGCCATCATACCCGAGGATCGTACCCTCGCGTTCTCCCAGGATCGTTACCGTCTTGTTGAAAGAGCTCTAGAGGCACCACACCGTTTGCGCTACTTCATGGTTGCTTTCCCCAAGCCTCGTAAAACATTCCCTCTTTCTTCGTTGTAGATATCCTTCTGGTTTTCCAAAATGAAGTGGAATGTTATTGTAACAAAGCTCTACAGGGATTGAACAGACTTGGTCTCAGTCTACCTCAGTCTACCTTCTGTTATGCCTTTCCAATTCGAGTTTCGCCAGGCAGGGGAGCTGTAGTCGCCGTACTCTAAGTTAGCGAAGAAGCCACACCCTTCTTCCAATGCTAAGGTAGCTGATTGGTTCATATACAACGTTCGTGTCGCAATCAGTTTATTCGCACTATGTGTGTTCACAGTTTATAATCAGACCTGTTCTGTATAATAATGTTGGAAATTGGGAACATAAAATTTGAATGATTTTAAGGCATTAGCACTTTAGAGAGGATGTTAAGAATGTTAAATATGTATCACAAACGTTCGAAGTCGAGGACAGTACCGTTTTCGAATGAAGCCTTTTCATTACTTCTTTGTTCTGTAGCAAATATAAAGTGCGAATGCCTTAAGATCGTATATATTTTTTTTTGTTCCCAATTTTTAACATTATCATACAGAAGAACAGGTCTGATTATAAAATGTTAACAGTCTTAGTGTGAATAAATGGACAGCTACACGAACATTGTATATGAACCAATCAGCTGCCTTAACTATGGAAGAGGGGCGTGCCTTCTTCGCCAACTTAGAGTAAAATGAGAATAGATAATAAACTGTAGTTTTCATGTCTGTGTAAATGTCGTGCAAGTGTATTTACCTTCCGGTCTTTTACATTGATCAGTTTACTCCTCAATATTCCTTTTATGTGGTGATTGATTTTACTTTTACGATATTTGGCTAAAGACGTTAGTCATTACCACTACCCCAGCGTCTTCCTGTGCCGTTGTATTGTATTCATTGTTCTTGCCTCCACCGAAGTCCATGATATCATGAATAATTCTTTGTTTGTGTGTACTTAGACAAGTAAAGTTTTTAAGATGGATAGTCGCTTTATTTTTATGCGGAGAGTTTAACAGTCTTGTGTGCGTGCGTGTGTGTGTGTGTGTGTGTGATTGCTATTTGTGTTACGGGGAGAGAGAGATTTACACTCATGTTGCCTGGTCTCAACCTTGTATATATGTACCATGTTTTTATTCTTATTTGTACACACACACACACACACACACACACACACACACACACACACACATGTCATTCTGGGGCGCTTT
>JAUUDW010217802.1:0-14263 GCA_032361385.1 Panulirus guttatus | reverse complement strand
GTGGAGGGTGGGGAGAGAGCCTTTGCTTTGTTATCCTTTTCTTCTACTACTTTTAAGGGGACTTCTTTTCTCTTTTTTAAGTAGTGTTAAGACCAGACCACCTCATTTGGACCTTAGGTCTGTGTACTTATTTAACTCTCCTCTTTTTGTACTCATACACATGCTTTACACTGTAGATGAATATTTCTCACTGCTTCTAGTAGCTCTCCTTCTACACCATATATTTATATTTGTAAGACCTTCCAAGTGTATCTCTATCATCCTTATCATATGCTTTCTCTAGATCCATAAATGCCTCATACAAATCTTTCAGTTTCTCTAAGTATCTCTCACACAGTCACCAAAGCAAACACCTGATCCACACATCCTCCCCAGTCTGATGCTCTTATACATGCCTTCACCCTTTCAGTCACCACTCTCATACAATTTACCAGGTACACTCAACAAACTTATACCTCTGTAGTTCAAACACTTGCCTCTGTTCCCCTTGCTTTTATACAGTGGCACCATACAGGCATTCTGCCAATCCTCAGGCACATCACCATGATCCATACATACACTGAGAATCCTATGTAACTATTCAGCAGCAGTCATGCCCTTTCTTAGGAAATTAAACTGCAATACCATCTGCTCCAGATGCCTTGCCACATTTTATCTTACACATGGCTTTCACAACCTCTTCTCTCTTCACTAAACCATGGTTCTCTCACCGTGTATGCCTCCCCGACCCAAACATTCTACATCTGCCACATGAACATCAAACATTCAACAATCCTTCAGAATACTCGCTGCATCTCCTAACCTCATCACTACCTTTTACCACTTTTATCTTCTTAGATAGCATGGGCAGCTGAGGCCCCAATCAAGGCCATCCCATTAATGCTTTATATTCATATATACCCTATTGTGAGCCAGGTACCCATTTCATTGACCAACACCTAAGGGTGGATGAACAGCTGGGTTGACTATGGACCAACTGCTGCAACCAGAATTTGAACCTATGTGCTGGACCCACATGGGCCTGTGAATGCATCACAGTCACCAATGCTAACTGCTATACTGCAGAGATGTAGAAGCACTTTACAAGTAGAAATGAGCGAATATAATGCATATATTATTATGAAAGCTTAAGAGAACTGAATTATACAGTCTGTAAGGAAGATGATTTTTTTTTCATATCTGATCGCTGTTTCCCACTTTTGTAAGGTAATGCCAGGAACTGACAAAGAAAGGCCACATTTACTCACGTTCATTTTCCAGCTGTCATGTGTAATGCAGCAGATTTACAGCTCCTGATAATGCATGATACTTGATATATTCAGAGCAACAGACAGCAGGAATTACAAGTAACATTTTTGGATTGAAAACTTCACACGTTAGAAGAAATTGAGTAATTGATGAACAAGAATTCTATAGGGGAAGATATAAAAGGGCACCAAAGGTGGAGAGACTCTTGTGTTTTGCTCTACAAAATTAAAAGTATACAGGGAGTGAGTACTAAAACCTTTAAAGGAAGGCTGGACAGAGTGTTTTGCTCCTCAAAATTAAAATTATACAGGGAGTTAGTACTAAAACCTTTAAAGGAAGGCTGAACAGATGGTTAAACACCTTCAAAGTGAACCCAAGATAGACAAGTATTCAAATTATGTGGTGGTGGAAAACAGCAGTGTTATGAAACAAGCAGGATGTGCAGTGAGCACTATGTACTGGCCCAGTGTGTCCACAATATGTTTCTCTGATCTATGCATCATGCTTGTCGTTATGTGTAATTGGTTGGTGTATAGTTATTGGAAGTGTGACTGTTGTCATTACTCCAGACCAGCTTGCTGAAACTCTAAACTTTCAACAAAGGAAATAAGCCCTCTGCTGCATTTCCAAATGAAGGCCCTGAGTTCAGCTTTGGTTGTTTGAATAGAACTGAAATCATGTTTTTATATAGTGATGTGTAATACTTTCATTTACTTTTTCTTATTTTCATTACATAAATTGTGCACTGTTATACTTTTTATGCATTGGAGAATGGTCTAAGGTTTTCTTGTATGTTATTGATAACAGCTCATAATGCTGAAATTGTCTGCTAGTGTGCATTCATCATAAGAGGCTTTGTGGCCCAGTACCATGTCTTTTTTTTATGTGCATATATATATATATATATATGATTGAAAAAAAGGATGTCCAGTATCAGAAATTCCCAATATTGACTTAATAAGGCAATCAAGTAACTTTCTTGGAAGTAAGGACATGCTACCTCAGAAATCCCAGTATTGATTGAGTGTGGCAATCAAGTAATATCTATAGAAATAAATGGTGAATTCATCATCTTCTTACTTTGTATCTCGTTGTCATTGACTGTGCAGTGTGTAGTTTACTGTGTGAGTTCTTCAGGAAATTCATTTGGACATGTTTTATGTAAGCTGATGGAAATAAACAAGTACAACTGTTTTTATACGAAACATACAGCTCAATTAGGTCTTCTGTTGTTTGATGAAATTTTTCCCTATTTTTTTGTGTAAAGATGTTCCTGAACAGCCAAGTAATTATTTTGTTGAAGAATTTAGTCACATTAAGAAGACATGAAGTTGGGAACCTGTACAGGACTGTGGTTCGTTGGTATCCAGCTCAGATAATAAGAAACGGTAAGTGACAGTTAAGTTTGAATGTTGTTGACAAAAGTCTTATTTCATAGACATCTTAGGCTTTTACTTTTAGAATTAACTGTGTTTGACGTATGATGGAGAGTCATTAATTGAATTTGAAATTTATGTTCTATTTTTAATGTCTATAGAAATTGAGATGAAATTCCTGAGTCATAGACATTATGATTAAAATGAGAAATTAAGCTTAAAACTATATAGATATTATTACTCTTCGACAAGCTTTTGTGTGAATTTCTTGAAATCATACATGGAATGCAATTAAGTAATTCAAACATAGTTTGCTCCAAAGAATATATAGTTTTATGAAATAAAGCTCATTAGGTTTTAATGTAATATATCTTACATAATTTAGGAGGTTTGTCTTGACATTTGACTAAATATTTAACTGTTGTTTTTATTTTAGGTGGATGACAACGAGCAGTTGCCAGTTTTGAAAATCAGGTTAGTGAAAAGAATGGGAGAGTATCACTCGGAACAAAGTCAGTTGGGTCTGTAATGGATATCAAAAGACTTGAGGCAGTATTCCAGAAGTCACTAACATTTTTTAACTCAGAACATTTACATATGCATCTTGGTTATTTGATGAATAGCACTGGTACAATTATGTAGCCTTCTTTTAATTGCCATCCGCATCCTCTCTTCAGAAACTAAGACTACAAATTGTACATGTACTTTTAACAAGATTCAAGATGCATATGAAATCCTGTTTGAGTTAAAGCTGTTTTGGTGCCAAAGGTAATACTGCTGTCTTTCCATATTTCTTCTCATATCATCTTTCTCTTTCCAGTATGAAGCGGACATTCGCGCTACTGACGATGAATACTTAATCTTCAATCAACAGCGCTGCTGCTGTATCCAACCATTGTAATGAAGCTAATAAAGAAACTTTCAACTAAAGTATTTTTTATTTAACTCTTCTGACTTTGTTCCCTGCTGACAGTTTTCAACCACATGATTCTTGGAATCACAATGAAATATTTGAGAAAGAAGATCATATGTAATTTTAAGTAGGAAGTGCTCATGCTATTAATGGTATTGATTGCCACTGATTTAAAAGTGGCTAGATATTTTTCTTTTGTTAATGAACTTTGCAATTTAGTGAAAGTATCCTATTAATTTTCTTTGTTAATTGAAATAGGAGGTAAATCTGGTGTGCATGTATATTACCTTTGCCTCAGAGCTCTTATTTCATTGCAGGTGCTTCATCATGGATGACATGCAGCGTTTGACAACAGTAACTTGTGCTGATCTGGAGAGGTTAGCAGCAGCTGCTGCCACAATGGTTTACTCTTCAGACTCTATTCCTGTGGCTGCCCATCACTTATCGAGTGCTGTTCCTCCAAGTACTTTGGCCCCTACAAGTGTGCCACAGTATCCAGATCCATATGACCTTTCCCGAGCACAGCAGTATGCGGTAGCAAGGCTCAGTGAATATCAACCTCGAAATGTTTATGACCAATCTCGAACTCCTCATCCTGCAACAACACAGCATCAGAATATTGTAACACCTGCCCATGCTCATACGTTGTCTAGGAACTCACAGTGTGCAGTGGACCGATCTAATTTTTCTCATGTAGGCAATAGATCACAGCAGTATGTGACTGTAACAGCATCAAGTAGCAGTTCTGGAGTACCAGGAGGAATTCAGTATCCTGATACTAAGTCTGTCAGTGCTAATGGTAGTGGGGTTGCTATCACACAGCCATCTTTACTGTCATCAACATCCACTAGCTTAGTTACTCAGGCTGTAATGCATTTTGTTCAGGATGGCCTGGTTTTAGACTCTTCAGGATATGTACCCACTCCACCTCAAGAAAAAAAGAAAAAGAAAGAAAAGAAACCTGATGGAGAATCTAGAGAGAAAAAGGAAAAACCCTCCTCAGATGGGGAACCTTCAGGTGAGGGTACAAGTGCAGAAAGTGATGCCAAGATAAATCTCACTGAAGTCCCAGAACCAGTCCTAATTGATGGGAGAAAGTATTATATATGTAGTGTATGTGATGTACGATTTCTTCGGAAATATCAGTTTAGAAGACATCTCATTGCACATACAGGTGAGAAACGTGGTGCACTGTCTTTGGGAACTAAAGTGGAAATTATTCGTCGGATACAGTCAGGAGAGAAGCAGGTTGATTTGGCAATGGAATATAATGTTGGAAGATCTACTCTTAGTTTCATAATGAAGCATTCAGAAAAATTTCTTGGAGTATGGAAAAATGGAAAATTTCATCCGGACAGCAAGCGATTGCGAGGAGCACAAAGGGAAGATGTAGAGGAGGCTCTCTATGAATGGTACAAACAAGCATTACAAATGCACATCACAATTACTGGTCCTATATTATGTCAAAAGGCCAAGGATTTTGCTGTAAAGTTAGGTTATAAAGAATTTAAGGCTACACATGGATGGCTTGATAGATTTAAGCACAGAAAGAATATAGTTCTTGGTCGAGGAAAGCCAAACAAAGATAAGGATAGTCAAGAAGAGTCAGAAGATCTGAAAGGGGACTTTACAGGTCAAGTTATACCAAGTGCTTTGATGGAATTTGAGGCTAATGATGTTTTTCATGCCGATGAGATAGGACTTCTATATCGTATCTTGCCAAATAAAACTAACTTATTTAAAGGTGACAGATGTGCTGGTGGAAGTAAGAGTAAACACCGAGTAACTGTTCTTATGTGTACAAATATGACTGGAACAGAGAAGTTTCCATTACTTGTAATTGGAAAACATCCTAAACCTAAGTGTTTTAAAAATGTAAAAAGTCTCCCAGTACAATATTTAGCTAATTCCAAATCATGGATGACTACTGAGAGTTTTACTGCATGGTTACATGACCTAGATTCATGGTTTGTACAGCAAAACAGAAAAGTTTTGTTGATCTTACCAAGTCGTCCAATTCATCCTAAAGCACCCAAGCTAAATGCTGTTCGGGTACTTACCAGTCCACCAGCTTTTATTGGTCCATGTAGACTTGGCATTTCTCATTCTCTGAAGAGAAACTATAGAAGAGCGGTGTTAGAAACATTGCTTAATTTTATGGAGGGGGAAGGAGCAAAAAAAAAGAAAAAATCCAAGCAGTCACAAATGCAACTGAACTTACTAGCATGTCTTCACTTGCTTGCTGCAGCATGGCATGCTGTGACAGACATAACAATAAACAACAGTTTCCAACGATCTGGAATTGGGAAATATGCTTTGTGGGGAATGAATCTCATGCCAGAAACTAATTTAGGAACTGAGAATTTAGAACTTATTCATAAATTGAAGTCGAAAGGTTTCAAAATTCCAGATGGCATTACATTTGATGAATATGTTATGTTTGATGATGATGTACAAGTTTGCCATTTGATGGATGATGATGATATTATAGCTGCTGTTACTGGTGCTGATATAGAGTCATCAGACAGTGAAGATGAGGTAATTGAGGTGGAAAAGGAGAAAACTGGAGGTGCAGTAAAAGGGGAACCAACAGAAAGTGGTGATACTGAAGGTGGTGAAGAGGTTGAAGAAGGCCCACCTATGGCTGAGGTAGATGCTAGTCTTGGTACCTTACGGCAACATATTCAGTACCAGGAAGGTGCTCAAGAGATGTTTAGAGTTTTAGCTCACCTTGAATTTCTTATTCATAAATGAGCCAGGAGACCACCACAGGTAATTACATCTATTGAAGCAACTAATGAACATAAGAATTCAATTCTCAGGATTGTTAATGATGTAAGGCAGTAATAAAGAGCTTTGTAAAAGTGAAGTCAAAATGTTCTGTTGTAAGTGAACTGTAAAATGTAAGACGGGAAGATATTGCTCATGGATGCTTTTATTACTGTGAATTAAGAATATTATGATTTCAGGTTCCTGTGACTTCTCATGATGTATATGTATCTACTGTGGCCCTTATTTCTCTCTCTGATTGGCTTTCAGTATCTGAAGGATAACAGAGTAGATCTTTGAATTTCTAAAGGAAACCATTTTAAAATTTTCATGAATATACATTATGTTTTGTGGATTTGAACTTTCACTGCCTTGCATTGATGTGACTTAAGTGTACAATTTCATGACTATAACATCCTGTTTAATGAAACAAAAATTGTTTTATAGTCCCCCAAACTGGTGCAGGTTTTTGTAGAGAAACTAAAACTTTGTGGAATTTGGCAAGATTTTTTTTTTCCATTTTTGATTTGTCATTTGAAAGCACTGCAATAACCTTAAGTGGTTTATTGCATTCACTCTTCATTATCTAGTTTTTTATGGTTTTAGATTTTAAAAGACTAGAGTGACTTCTTTTCATTATAAGTTGCTTAATGTATCTTTTTTTTTTAACTAACATGCAGAAGAAAATATATTTAAACATGTAAAATGTTGCCCATTGTCCTCTGATGAGTATCAGTGTTTCTCACCCGTGAATCATGAAAGTTCCTGATGATATTTATATGTTCTAATTTTGTTATTGCCACATTTAGAAATTAAAAACAAGCTTATCGTTTCTACCACTTGCAATGTGTTTCAGGCATCATTGCAGTTTGACCAACTTAGAACTTGAATTCTTTTCACAAACTGTTGACACACCATCTGCAACAAGAGATAGCTGCAGCATTCTGAAGGCTATATTAGTATGTAATCTCAGATAGATTATTAATAAATACTTGACAGCTTATGATGTCTATACTTTTAAGTTTGCTGCAAATGGTTTTTCATGTGTTTTTATCAAAAGTGTTGATAAATTAACAAGAGGCAATCATTTTTGATGTGGCCACCTGTCAGTAAGCTTTGCTGATCTCATCTCATTTATTGAAAAATGTGCCTGATTTTATAAACAGGCATTCCTAGAATTTTAGAAAATATTGTGTGGGTTGTACACTTTTAAAGTTTTTAGATTGTCATAAGCAAAAGTATTACTTTATACCGTACATGAAAATACAAGATGATCCAAAACTTTACATACCGTTTGTTGATCTTCCCATCACATGTTCACTGCTTTTCACTTTAGCGAGGTAGCATCAGGAACAGATGAGAAATGGCCTCATTTGCTCACATCCAATCCCTAGCAGTCATGTGTGATGCAGTGAAACCGCAGCCCCCTATAAACATCCAGGCCCAACATACCTTTCCATGGTTTCCCCAGACTGTTCAGTCGACCTTTGTTCATTCCATTGACAATACATTGCCCTTTCATGCTATGTTGCTCCAATTCACTCTATCCCATGCACACTTTACACTTTCCTGCATGCTCAGGCCTTGAGCACTCAAAACTTATTACACTTTGTGCTTCCCTCTCTAGTTCAGTGTACCTTTCTCTCTTTTTCTCCACTTCTGACATGTATACCCTCAATGTCAACCTGTACTCACTCTTTCTTTTCATATTTCCATACCATTTCAGCATATTCTTTAGCTTTCTGAACCATACTTTTTTTTTTCATCATGCCTCTATCTTACCCTATGATTTCATACTTAATTTACCCTTCTCTTGCTACGTATTGTCCTCAGAAATTTTATTTCCAGCACATTCACCCTTTCCTCACAGTCTCATCCAGAGCCTATGCTTTGCATCCACACAACACTGTTAGGACTACTGTACCTTCAAACATACCAATTGTTTTCCTCCCAGATAGTGAATGTTCTTTCCACCTATTCCTCAATACACCCAGGAGGTTTCCCCCTTGCCCACCCTATGGCTTACTTCATTTCCTGTGGTTCCATTTGCTGCTATATCCACTCCTAAGTATCTAAAACATTTCACTTCCCAATGTTTCCTCCATTCAAAGTCACACCCCAACTAATTTTTCTCTTCACACTGTTAAACATTGTAGCCTTTCTCTTATTCACATTTACTCTCAACTTTCTCATTTCATACACTCTTGAACTCATAAACCAACTTCTGGAGTTTTCACATACATATGTCACTAGTGCTATGTCATGAGAAAACAGTAACTGACTCACCTTTCTAGCCCCTAAACCTCAAAAGCCTCTTATTCACCTCTCTCACCACTCCAACCATAAACAGGTTAAATGGCCATGATGGCATCACACACCTCTGCTGCAGAACCACCTTTACCTGTAACCATTCTGTGTCATCTCTAACTTCATGCAAACATGCCTTCCACTCTTGAGAAAAACTCCTCACCACTTCTGATACCTTTCTTCCCATGCCATATATTCATAACACCTTCCATAAAGCATCTCTCAACTCTGTCCTGTGCTTTCTCCAGATCTTTAAATGACATGCAAATCCTTCTGTTTCTAACTTTTTCTTACACAAATTTTTTCAAAGCAAGCACTTGATCCACACATCCTTTACCACTCCTGAAACTACATTGTTTTTCCCCAGAATGATGTTTTCTGCAAGTCAACACCCTCTTAATCACATCTCTCGTATACAACTTACCAGGTATACAGAACTCAATAAGCTTGTACTTTTGTAAAATGAACATCCACCTTTATCCTCCTTTCCTTCATACAGTGGCACTATACTGGTATTCTGCCAGTCCTTAAGCACCTCTCCATGATCCATGAGTACCCAGCATATGTAAGTTAGGGTGTTTGTGTTCATACATACAGAGGAGTAGAGATATGTAATATATACATGGTTAAGAGACAAGGCAAGAAGGGAGGTAAAAAGGCAATAGAGGCTGAAGGCACCTTGAGTGGATAATATACATTTGAATGTTGAAGTATAGAAGAGAAAGTGTGATGGAGTGGATGTATTTGAAATGTAATTTAGCATGGAAGCTTAAGGTTATGCCTGAGGATTGGGTGAAAGCTATGATTGTTCATTTATTTAAAGGAAAAGGTGCCAAGGATGTATGTTGCAATTATAGGGGAATAAGTCTGTTAAGTATACCAGGAAAAGTGTATGCAAACCTGTTGATTGATAGAGAATTATCTATACCAGGAAGAGTGTATGCAAACATATTGATTGATAGAGTGATGCAAGTGACTGAATGCATAATAAGTGAGGAGCAAGAGGTTTTTAGGACAGGTAGGGGATGTACGGATCAGATTTTTGCAGTGAGAATGACTGTGGAAAAGTATCCAGCAAAAGGTAAGAAGCTGAATGCAGGTTTTATGGATCTGGAGAAAGTGTATGACAAGGCTACGAGAATGCATTATGGGACATGTTAAGGAAATATGGGGTAGTGGAACAACTGTTGGATGGTGTGAAAGCCTTCTAGTATAGAGGAGCAATGGTAAGAGTGGATATAAAGCTGTTTGATGAGAGTGAAGAGGAGCTGCAGAAGGTTGTAAGTGTTTTTTATGATGTCTGTAAGCATAGCCAACTCAAGGTAAATGCTAGTAAAAGTAAACTAATGATGTTTGAAAGGAAACAGAGTGAAAGTATAGATTTTGCAAAGCCCTATAGAGTGAAAGAAGAAAATAGTGAAACTTTTATATAGATACAGGGGGAGAAAGACTGGAAGAGGTAACAGAATTTAAGTATTTGGAGAGATAAGTATTGCAGGATAGAAGAGTTACTGGTTCCCTTTATAGAATAATGAAGGGAAGCGGTGTAAGTATAGAAGTGAAGAGAGGATTAAGGGATAGCAGATAGCATAATCCTCCCTAATCTGACCTATGTAGCTTAAACATGGACATGGGAAGAGTCACAGAGGTCAAGAATCCAAGCTATGGAAATGAGTTATTTGAAAGGAACATATAGTATGATTAGATGAAATGCAGAAAGTACTGAGGGAATGTATGAGAAAAATGGTATGGCAGGGAATGCAAAGGGAATGAATTGTGGTGTGGTAGAGTGGGTGAAACATAATACTTTGAGGTGGTTTGCATATGTGTAAAGAATGCAAAACTGGGAGTTTACAAAAAGAGTGCATGATAGTACAATTAAAAGGGTTGGTGTGACATGGGGAAATAGTGTAGAAGAGTACTGGAGGGAGGGAAATGGAGGAAAATTGTGTGGGATGGTGTATGCAAGGGATGCATGTAAAGACAGGGATAAGTGGAGCAACACAGGTGTAAAAGTCTCTCTCTGTAAGACACAAATAGTAATTACAGACATCCACTGAAAATCTTAACTAACCACCTGGTAACAGTCACCCCTTTTCTTTTGAAATTCAACTGCAATACCATCCTGTGCAGCTGCCTTGTTAATATTATTTTTGCTGGCCCAGATCAATGATGAATGTACAAGAATTTGGGATGGTACTGTGGTAACACATCATATCCAAAGGAAAAAAAAAACTTAAAACAGTCATTTTGGGTAAGCTCATTCTATTTGAAACTGAGATAATATTTGTGGATGACCACATCTCGAGTTCTGTAGTTATGGAGACTGTTTCCATGGCCACCCCCTTGAGGTAGTTCAGTTGGAACAGGTGTAAGAGATATAGATAGATAGATAGACCACATCTTTTCTTATCAACAACAGATCCTTTCCCTTTAGATATATTAACCACCTCACAAACTGATATGTATGTTGACTTCAGTTTGTGAAATCTTTTGAATTATTCTCTATTTTCCCCCCTTGGTTACTAGGCATTAGTACCATCACAAGTTCTTTTACATCCATCAACAATCAATCAAGGCCTGCAAAGGAAATTTTTTCATTAGTTTTACAGCAAAATAGACATGGACTTTTGGACTGCACTGTATTTTACCACAAGGTCCTCTCGTTTTTATTCATGTTTTTGAAGCATGATGAAGTCCTACCATAATGCCACGATTACATATCTTAGAACATCTGCAGCTACCCTTAGGCTTTATGTGGTGACTGGCCACTCAAGGATTGACTGTTATGCTATTGCCTTCTCTCAAACAGCAAAAATCTTCCATCATCTTTTGCTCTTCTTATTACCAGTTTACTTTTAATAGTCATACCCACATACATCTGAGGAGCTGCTATTAATTTTTTCATTCTTTTCTTACCCTTTATTCCTTTCACCTGAGATGGCTATCATCTGGGCATATTTTGCCTGTGCCATGATGGTCACTATACAAAACAGTTCTTTCGTTTTAGAAATTGATAGAAGAGGGACAGTTGTCTAACTAGTCTCAGCTACTGGCCAAGTTAGTATCCTCCTGTGACACAGTGAAGAGATTTGGATAATATTCTTTCACTCCAGTTCCCGGGGAAATTCTATGGTTTCAGTACATGATGGGACAGCTTGAGATTGGATGTGTGCCAATGAAACCATTTACTGTTCATTCATGATGCTATCATGCTAAAGTTATAAGAAAAAAATGAGTTGATATTTATTAAATCATTAAAAATTGGTATCTTTGAGTTGTTTTGGTTTATTGAATTCACAGTAGAAGGAAAGGAAAGTTAGAGTTCAAAATCACACTTGTTGCACACTCAGAAACTTGGTAAACTAGCTCACATATGTCATGGAGATGTTATGTGATGTGACATGGTATGCTCATGTTTGCAGTTCATGCTCACTAAATTTTCTGAGTTTATACTGTTTAGGTCAGTATAATTGTGGCTAAAATAACTAATATCTCCTATATCTGTGAAAAGAAAGTATGTCGTTGTGAATTCTTGGTTTTCTACCCCCATCAAGAAAAGGTTTAATTAGTTATGATCTGTGTTCTTCATTTTATGGTGATTAAAGGCAGATGCCACCTAAATTATACATCTGCCTGTTTATCATTACTTCCATTCTAAGTTTCTTGGGGTAGACCAGGAATGTACAGCTTCTGGAATTAGTATATGCCCAGTGTGGTAAAGTGAAACATGGACTTACAAAAAGAAAATATATTTCCTATATTTTCACTTTTGCTAAATCATTTCATCACATGAGACTAAGATCTCCATTCACACCTCTTCTGCACACAAAATGCATCCATTGCATCTGAATCCCAATAAGTACTTTGGCTCTTCATCTTCAGAAAACGTAGATCCTAAAAGTTTTCATTGATTATTAATATCACATTGTGGATTAGTGTACAGGCACCAGTGTTTGGAATGTTATTAGTAATGTTGCAAAGGGGTAACTTTTGATGGGGGAAGAAAATAATTAAGTAGTTGCATATTGATTGATGGTTTATATCAGAGGTTCTTACTATTTTTATGTATATGGACCACTTAGAGACACCTGCTATGTCTGTGAACCACTTTTAGCATATACCCAATATAATGAATGGGTTTGAAATCTTGGTCAAGAGCAAATAATACTGGCCAAACCCTTACTAGAGTTAGTATTGATGGTAAAATATATGTACTCATTAATTTATATATTAACTTATTTTTATCCTTCTGTGGACCAGAGAAATGGTCCATGGACCACAGGTTAAGAACCCCTAGTTTACATTGAAAGTCGTTTAGAAATGTGAAAAATAGTCTTTTGTGCATACAGCAAAAATATTATTTTTCATTGATAAGTAAATCAGTCACAAACATCAGTAACTGGTATGGATGAATATGACTTGAAAAGATATAGAACTTTGCCAACTTAGAAGTATATACAGAAAGGAGTGATTATCAAGTGTCGAAAGGCAGTTGTTAGATAGAAGGATTGTCATGGGCAAATTTTTCCGAATTATTTGCTCTCTCAAGTGGTGATAAGAGTGTTTTTGTTTATTCATGTAAATAATTGTGTTTGTCCAGAAACTTTAGTGAATGTTCAGTGAAAGTTTCCATAAATACCATGTTTATTGGGTTTCCTTCGTGAGAATACAGTAATGTTTAAAGTATTACACTTAGGTTTCTTTCATTAGAAATGTATCCCCTGTGTAACAGAATACTAAAAATGCATTCACTGAAAAGTTGTCTGTTAAGAGGAATTCTAAAGAGGAATTCTAAAGAATATAACTAGTTTTCTCTAAGACTGCCAAATATACAATTGGAGATTAGTTCCTGTAGAAAAATGTTTAATGCAAGACCTAAAAACAAAGAATTCAGAAAACCTGTAGTAAGCACATATTTCACTTAAAGTAGATGATATTTTGCTAAAGCAACAGTATTGATTTACTGCTACTGATAAGACTGATTTGAAAATGGCCATAGTATTTTCAGTCTTCACCAGAGATTGTGGTTACCACTACATGAGATGGTTTTGCAGGGAACAGGGAGTTACTCTATGAATATGATATTCAGCCATGATGAACTTGTAAATCAGTAGAACTTATGGATCATATTTAGCAACTCTGAATGTTACCAGTTTTAGTTTTAATATCTCGTGTTTTAGGCAAAATAGATATTCATCAGTGTATTGATCTCACTTCAATTAATTTAGGTTTGCAATATGCCAAGTTTTTTTTTGATGTATCAGAATCAGATGAGAATAGAGAATTTACTGTACTTTAACAATCTTTCTTGGAAAAGTAAGTTATTTTTCAGCTAATGTTATTAAGGGATGTTATTGTTATAATAGAGAGAGCAGGTCAGTAACCATCAGTGCTAGACTTACTGTGATAGGCTTGATATATACATATATATATATATTATTTTTTTATTTATTATACTTGATCGCTGTATCCAGCATCAGCGAGGTAGCGCCAGGAAACAGACGAAGAAAGAGCCATCCCCCCTACATAAACACATATATACATACATGCACATATATGCACAGCACATGCATATACATACCAACATATACATATATACATACATATACATACACATGCATATACACATATACACATGTACATATTC
>JAUUDW010217691.1:2923-14264 GCA_032361385.1 Panulirus guttatus | reverse complement strand
TTACTGGACTCCTGCTTGAGGTTATATTTTCAAGGAAGTCCATCATGTCTCTGCTGCTGACTGCAGGGCAGCCTTGGAGCTGTAGGAGACGGTATAAGAAAGGGTGCTGGTCAGCACCAGGACCCTTTCTGAAAAGAATTCTGGGCTACCTAAATGAATATTACATTATAATTACTTAACAACGGTAGTGGTAGTACTACTGGTATTAGTAGTAGTAGTAGTAGTGGCAGAGTAGTAGTGAAATTAGTGGTAAAAGTAGTTGTAATGGTAGTAGTAGTAGTAGTAGTGGTAGAGTAGTAGTAAATGTAATAGTAATAGTAAATGTAATAGTAATAGTCGTAGTAATAGTAGTAGTGGTAGTAGTAATAGTTGTAGTAGAAGTAGTAGTGGTAGTACTAGCAGTAGTGGTAGTGTTAGTACTAGTAGTAGTGGTAGTTGTAGTTATAATAGAAGTAGTAGTGGTAGTGGTAGGAGCAGTGTAGCAGCAGTAGTGGTATTAGTAATAGTGGTAGTAGTAATGGTGGAGTAGTAGTAGTGGTAGTGGTAGTAGTAATGGCAGAGTAGTAGCAGTGGTACTGGTAGTAGCAGTAGTGATAGTAGTATCAGTAGTAGTAGTGGTAGAGTAACAATAATAGTAAAAGTAATAATGGTAGAGGTTATAGCAGTTGTAGTAGTGGTAGTAATAGTGGTAGTAGTAGTAGTAGTGGTGGTAGAGATAGTAGTAGTGGTAATAGTACCAGTAGTCATAGTGATAGTAGTAGCAGTAGTTACGAAGATATATAAGAAGATGTGTTTGTGTGTGGCAGGTCAGGTGAGTGTGGGGAGGATGACGACATATCATGCACCTGGATCCCCCACACACCAGCTATAGTCAACACATCCCTCCTGTACCGCAGTGATCTACCGCAGGTAAAGTCCTCCCACACACCAGCTATAGTCAAAACGTCCCTCCTTTACCATAGTGATCTACCACAGGTCAAGTCCTCCCACACACCAGTCATAGTCGACATGTCCCTCCTGTACTGCATTGATCTACCTCAGGTCAAGTCCTCCCACACACCAGCTATAGTCAACACACCCCTCTTGTACTGCAGCAATCTACCACAGGTCAATCCTCCCACACACCAGTTATAGTCGACACATCCCTCCTGTACTGCAGTGATCTACCCCAGGTCAAGTCCTCCCACACACCAGCTACAGTTAACACATCCCTCCTGTACTGCAGCGATCTACCACAGGTCAATCCTCCCACACACTAGTTAGTCGACACATCCCTCCTGTACTGCAGAAATCTACCCCAGGTTAAGTCCTCCCACACACTAGCTGTACTTAACATATCCCTCCTGTACTGCAGCGATCTACCACAGGTCAATCCTCCCAGTCACCAGATATAGTCAACATGTCCCTCCTGTACCACAGTGATCTACGACAGGTAAAGTCCTCCCTCAGGTCTCTGGAAGCAGTTTGACTTTCCTTGAACTTATCTTCAAAAATATTTTACGTTCATTTTGCAAACTGAAAATCTTACTTTCACTGCTGATCACAATTATAACTGATATATTCCACAAAATCCTCTCTTAGGTAAATGAAAAAATGGATATGCATTTAAGAATTATACTGATGAAAAAATTACTGTATTGTTGCAGATGTGGGGGTTCTGTGATGACGGTAGCCATGACCCAGATGCCCCCACTCCCCACAACCTGCTCTGTGGGGCCAGGAGTTTCTGGCACATTGTGAGCCAACACCCAGACTTTGCTAGGAACTCATCACACACACCTGCCCACCATAGGATGGCTCCCACTCCTGCTTACAGTTTGAAGGACTTGTTAGATAATGATAAGGATAATATAAGCAGTGCAGACGATGCTATGGAAACGAACAATATTACCATGACTAATCCTGAAGAAGAGAGGTCACATTCTCAGCCTGTCACTATGAATGGAAGATTACCTTTACATGATAGTAATTGGTTGGTCATTGATAACAATACTGTCCCTCCTGATAATGTATCTGGTACTTTTATCCTGCCTCAAAGTATTGTCAACCATGAAATTTTAGGAGGAAAAAGGAAAACAAGGGAAAAGAATTTGGAGGAGACAGTTGATGGCCACTCACCAGAGGAGGCAGGTGATGGCCACTCGCTGGAGGAGACAGGTGATGGCAGGTCACAGGAGGAGACAGATGATGGCCACTTTCTGGAGGAGACAGGTGATGGTATGGTGCAGGAGACAGGTGATGGCCACTTGCTGGAGGAAGCAGGTGATGGCAGGTGGCCCCTTGAACCGAGTCTGGTGATAGCCAGGTCCAGCATGTGGCACCCCCATAACCTGGTAGCCACTCGTGAGGACAACAATACACACAACTTGAGGTAAAGCTACAGTGTTGCAGTAGCTGCCAGTGTTGTTCTCCTCATGACCCACCAGCAGCTTAGGTAACAGATCATCTTCCCTTCCAGATAATGAATCTAATGGAATCTAACTGATTATCTATCATTACCATTACAGTGGCCAGTGCATGATGTCACCTCATGGCCAAAAGTGTGTTCCTGTTGCAAGTGCTAAACCTACTTACCTATTGTGATCTGCTTTACTTTTATCATGTCATTGGCTTGTGTTACCTTTTCTCTTTCACAACCAACTTAATTTCATCATCCAATGTCTCACTACCCTTTCTCGCCTGCCCACCTCCCATCTTCCACATGCCACACACTTGTCTCGCACATTCCACACACTTTTCTTGCACATGCCAGTACTGCTTTTGTACATACCTCTCATTCCTTGCCGCTCTCTTACTTCATTTACGTTCACCTTTTGCCATTCTGCAATGAGCACTCGCTGCATTGCATCTTGTAGAATTGAAAATAGGTATGGCACTTGCATTGTGGACATGGAGAGTCTTGGGATATGTTGAAACAACGTTTGTAATGTCTTAGGGAAGGATGATGTCCACAGCTTAAATAGGAAAGCATGACTCATGTTTGTATGGAAAGTGTGCTTCTGGTGTGTTAAAATATAAGACTGAGTAGGTCGGATGGTTGTTTAGTGCTTGTTGGATCATTTCAGTGTGTATGTGTTTTGTCGCTGTTATATTTGTAGGGGTTTGGGAATTGGAGATCATAGGTTGCTGATGTATGAGGCAGGTGTAAGCTCTTTATTTCTTCTTAGTGGTTGGTGGTTAGTTATGGAATGGTTTGAATGCAAGGAGTCTTGTGCTTTTGCATGGAACTGATTGCTGAGCATGTTCAGCTGTGACTGTATTTGGGGTATCTTTGTTTCATTATGAAGGTGTTGACTGTTTGTGGTCACTAGGCAGCCAGGAATTGTTCTGAGTGCACTGTTTTGTGTGGTTCGAAGCTTTCTTATATTTGCTTTTGAGAGGAAGGAAGACCAGGCAGGTGAAATTTACTTTAAAGTGGAGCGGATGAATTAACGGTAGAGGATGCTAAGGGATTCATTTTCTTGTCCAAATCTGATTCCAGTTAGTGTTCTGATAGCATTTAGTTTATGTGTTGCTTTTGTATTGATACGTTGGTGTAGGGAGTGAATGTCATGTATGTTATGTGTGATGCCAGGAAAGGTTAGTGTTTGTTCAAGGTGACTGGAGGATGTGAGCTGGATTAGGTCTGTATGGGGTTAGAAGAGTGATTAAAGGTTAATGTGGAGATGCAAACATTCTGTTCTTGATGAGCCACTGTTTCAATTCTGTTATGTCATGCTGAATGATTTTTCTTGCTAGTGTGGTTTCAGGGTGTTGTAATGTGGTTGTAAGGTTGTTTGCACATGAAAAGACCTTCGTGTTGTGTTATGCTAGAGGTTTTGGGAGGTCATGTAGGAAGAGTTTGAAGAGAATTAGAGAAAGAACCATTCCTTGGGAAACTCCAGTATAGAGCTGAGTGTTTTAATGGTGAAGCCATTGCAAGTGACTCTGTCATGGTGGCCAGCTATGAGACTGTATCATGATAGACTTTTAAGGTTATATTTGCAATGCTTGTATCACTGGGAGTGAAGTTTAGGTGGGCAGGTGTTTTTGGATAGATTTTGTGTAGGGTTTCCATAACTTTCCTTTTTAGTATGAGTTTGGTTTGTGGCTGTTCTTGAGTAATGTTTCATGAGTATATTTAAGCGTACTTTGGGAGAAGGGATGTTATTGGAAATGGTCAGGAGTGCCACATTAGCGGAGGCTGGATTGGTGTGGTAAGTGTGGATGTTTTGTAATATGCTCCAAAGTTGGTTGCTGTGGGTCTTTTGGTTTACTGTCATTTCTGTTTGTGTATTATGGAGGAGAGTTTTATACTCATGTTGCCACTCTCTTGACTTTATATATGTTTTATGTTATTATGTCTTTACTCCCATCTATGCACACACGCACACACACACACACACACACACACACACCAGCTGAAGCCAGGTACCCATTGATCCACCAGCCCTAAGAGTAGGATGAACACTTAGGTTGGATTTAGCCCAATTGACATGCTCAGGATTCAAGCTCATGTGGATCTGACCCTGGGCTGGCTCATGCTGACTCATGGTCAATGATGCTGACTACAACACCATGGAGTACCAGTTTTCTGTTTGTCTTTCAGTGATTAGGTTATTGATGGTTTTATACAGAGTTTGGATTTGTTCTATGATTTCTGTTGATGGTGAGTGGTTGTGCTTTAGTAAGCTTCTTTGCTGAGGTGTATATCTTGTAGGTAGAAGTTTGGTTTGTATTTCTTTCTGTGCCCTTATATTATGTGCTTTTTGCTGGCTTGGTCGGATATGTTGATCAAGTGTGCGATTGCATGATCTAGGTATGGATAATCACTTATATTCAAGTTTTTGGAGCTTTGTTTCCATGTACTGTGTGAAGGCTGGCGTGCTTCTCTGTTGTTTGTGCGAGTATTTTTGATGGCTGTGTGGTTTGGAAATGAGCTAGGTGGAGTGTTATTAGGATGGGTAGGTGAACAGAGGACAATTCATATAATATGCTCCAAGTGGTCTGTGTGTGTACAGCTGGTGATGATGTTTGGTGAGGTCTGCTGGTGGAGTGGTGGGTTGGAAGTCAAGTTGTCTGGTTTTGTAGGTTGAGGATATTAAGAGATTGTAGTTGGTTTATGAGATGTTCAATTTAGAGATCTTGGGTGTGAGTGCTGAGCCATGTGGGATGATGGGCAGTCAAGTTTCCAGAGAAAAATGTTAAGTATGCTGTTCAGCTTCTGCAGGTGGGGAGTATATTTGGAGGGGCATATGGAGGGGAAGGAGTATAGATGTTGATTGTTTTGTAGTTAGATGTGTGAAGCTTTATTTTTAGAGTGTTGTCAATGTCTGTGAGTTGTTTTAAAATGTCTGTGGTTTTGGAAAAAATGCAAGGTTTAGTGGACAAGTGTTATGAGTCTTCGTCCACGTCCTTACCGTTTGTCCTCTTGTGCTTATGTAGATTGTTACTTGGGTTCAGTGAAGTAATTGGGTTTGTTTATAAAGAGTGAAACAGAGCATTTTGTACTGTTGTTGGATGTATGTGCTGAGGTGAAGGGGTTTTGGGAGTTACTGTTAGAGTTGTTGCTGCATGGCCAATGCTCTGATTAGTCTTTTATGGATGACATTGAAGTGCAATAGAGATGGTACAACTGAGTGCAATTGGAGCACTTGATGGTGAGGGCCTTTTGATGATAAATGTTTGGTCCTATGGTCAGTAGTATGCTGGTGGTATAGAGTTTGGGAGTTGATGATTGGCCCATCATCTCCTAGTACTGAAAAAATTGTGTGAAAGTATAAAATGTTAGGCTATGATCCATATGTTTTTAGTTCACCATTACCCATGTTGGTGAAGTTGTGCCGAGAACAGACAGACTAAAAAGGCCTCATTTACTCACATCCATTCTCTAGCTTACATGTGTAATGCACTGAAACCACATCCTACTACTTACAACCAGGCCCCACAAACCTATCCATGATTTTCCTTGGCTGCTTCATATGTCCTTGTTCAGTCCATTGATGGCAAATTGCCCTCTGTATACCATATCGCTCCAGTTCACTAATTTCTGGGTACGCCTTTCACCCCTATGTATGTCCAGGCCCCGAACACTCAATTTTTTTTTTTTTTTCATTCCATCCATTCACCTCAAGTTTGGTGTACCTCTGGTGCATACCTTATGAAGTCTTCAGGAGTCTTCACCTGGGCTAGGTTCAGGTAGTTGGATTGGGTAGCTGGTCATCCAAGCTGTTGGAAGCCACAGTTTGCAGGCCCACATAGCTCCCACAGCCTAGCCAGTATGGTACACTTTGTGGATACTTGTGCAATGTGCTCTTAAGCTTTTCTGTTGTACATCCCATGCTGTTTCTGATGTTAGCAGGCAAGATTTTCAAGAGTCTCAGGTCCCAGATGTTTAAAGTTTGTGCTGTTGCTAGAGCTTGTGACTCATTTTGAGTGTTTTCAACATGAATCAAAGCAAAAATTGGTTTACTCAAGACATGAATTTCTGAATTAGTTGATTATTCATACTTATTCAAAATTTATTTAGAAATGTATAATGACATTCAGAAAATGGGTTTGGTTTCAGTGTGAGCTTAAGGATGGAAGTACATAGCAAATAAGATGAAAATTAATTTTTCATTCTGTACCCTCTCAGTAAACTAGTTCTGTATCAAGATTTAAGATTTGATTTATGTTATGAAAAAAGTTGTACCTTGTGTGTTTTCTGACTAGTGTACCTTGACAGACATGTGAAGATGGAAGGTATTGAGGCAACAAGTGAACCCCAAGAAGCAGGACCTCTAGTCTGGACCCTACCAACCCCAGACTCAACCCTGCCACCCCCAGAATGGACCCTGCCACCCCAAGAATTAACCCCATCACCTCCAGAATGGACTCTGCCACCCCCAGAATGGATGCCACCAGCACCAGACCTGATGCTCCTGGCCCCTGCTCCCAGTGCCCTGATATTGGCCCTTGACCTTTCTGACCAGGCTGTGGCACAGGTCAGTTGACCACATCTCATGATGAATGTCACAAGTCAAACTAGCTCATCATAATTTACAGTAATAATAACCATTGAGCACAGTGGTTCAACCCATGGATGTAATGGTCTAGTCTCTGACCTGACCCTTAAGGGTTAAATCAAAGGTTTTGGCAGCACACTTACGGGTTGTACTATCATATTCAAGGGTCACACTGTTGTGCTCAAGACATACTATCATGCTTAAGTTGAACTTACTTCTCAATTCTTCTTGTGAATGTTGGTATGATACATTCATTTTTATGTCAAGCCCCACTGCTCCTGTGGAGCTTCCATTATATCTGCATAAGCTTATAACTCAAGCAATTTGAAATACCTGGTGTCAGAGACAGAGCGTATTGAATCTTAAAACTCTTTGCTTCCCCAGAATCTCATTACATCTTTATTCCTGCTCAAAATAACTGCAAATCTGTTTTCATAAACACAACCATACCTCCATGAAATTAGGTGTCCTGATTTGACATTACCTCATGGAGTCTTCAGAGGCCTTCACCCCAAGAACCCAGGCTGGTCCAGGTTGTTAAATTGAGTTATTTGTCAACCCAGTTGTTGGAAGCAACAGCCTTCAGGCCCACATAGCACCCACAGCTTGGCTGGTCTGGTACACACTGTAGGTACTTGTCCAATGCACTCTTGGACTTCACCATGTTGGTAGAAGGCAAGGTGTTGAAGACTCTTGGGCCCCGGATATTTAAAGTGTTCTCTCTTTTTGTGCATAAGGAACCTTTGGATTCCAGAGGTAGTATTTTACAAAGTCTTCCATACCTGTCATGCCAATAGCATGTTATTTCTGAATGTAAGTTGGAAACCATACTTTCTGGGATTTTCCAAGTAAAAATGATGATATACCTCTCTCGTCTTTGCTCCAGGGAGTATATAGCCTTAGTGATTTTGTCTGTTCCCTGTAATTCAGTTAACTTATGACATTTATATGGGCTATGAAAGATCCCTAGACATTTTCTAAATCTGTAGTTTCCTGTCTGGGTGTGAGGTGGTTTGATCTAGTAAGTAATAAAAGGGTTAAGAAAGAGTTGTGGTGATAAGAAGAGAGTGGTTGTGAGAGTTGAAAAGCATTTGCTAAAATGGTTAGGATGTATGAAGGGAAAAAGTGAGGAAAGATTGACAAAGAGGATATAAGGTGTCAGAAGTGGAGGGAATAAGAAAAAGAGAGACCAAATTGGGGATGGAAGGATGGCATGAAAAATATTTTTAGTGCTCAGGGCCTGAACTTGCAGGATGGTGAAAGGCTTACATGAGATAGAGTGAATTGGAGCAATGTGGTATATGGGGGTCGACATGCTGTCAGTGGACTGAACTAGGGCAAATGGGGGAAACCACGGAAAGGTCTGTTAGGCCTAGTTGTGGATAGGGGTCTGTAGTTTTGATGCATTGCACATGACAGCTAGAGAATGGATTCAGTGAGGGAACGATATTGTTTTTTCATCTGATCCTGGTGCTAACACAAGAAATAGTGTACAAGTGTGAAAAAAAAAATGAAAGGTTTGGATCATAGGACTGAACCTTGTGCAACCCTGCTGCTTGTTATGTGAAGGCAATCAAATGCTTCTCCTTTTCATACCATGTGTTTTTTCCTGTCTGAGAGCCAGACTGCTAAGCTTGTGCAGATTTGATTTACTTAGCAATCTTGTATGTGATATTTGTTATAGGCTTTACAAAAGTCTAGATGTTTAATATCAGAGGGTATTTTGGAAACCCAGTTATTTTATGCACAACTAAAGAATTTTATGAAGTTCATTAAACATGGTCTGTTATTTTGAAATCCATGTTCATGGTTGGTTATCAATTTATTATCACTTTAACATCTTTGATAGAGATCAAGTTACCTCTCAAAAATGGACAGTAGCCCTTTCTGTATGGTTTGAATCGAAGTTTGAGTTAGATCACTGTATGTCCATAACATGACTTGAATGTAAAACTAGAAATGCAAAGGGAAACTGTAAGTTTGGAACAAAGGGAGTGGGGTATAAGAGCCACAAGAATGAAGTGACAGGTTCTGTAACTATAGCAGCTGAATGCCTTAACCTGACTTGTTAGAATTTATTTATTTTTTCCATTTAAAGGCAAGATAGCTTACTTCCATACAGTTAGTAAATGTTGAGAAAATTTATTTACAAAATATATTTTTCGTTAAATACCAGCTTCCAATGGAATTGTGAAATTGCTGAAAATGGGAAGTGTATGCTATAGGAGTATTCAGTAGATAAACTTTGGTAATGAAAGGTTAACTAACATGTTGCATTGTAATGAAACATGGGATTATGGTTGGTTATTTAAGTGCATGTGGCTTTATTCATTCAGAATATCCAGGTATTAAGGCTGTATTGAGTTGGTATGTGACATCTAAAAATGGGTTGCTTAAGCACAGGAGTTTCTGCGCTATGATCTCTAATGTTGTGAACTATGCTGCCACCTCTTTAGTTGAGACGTCTCATGTTATCACTTCCTGTGCTGTGTTCTTTTGCATTATGAGATCAAGTGTTGAGACCTCTGCAATGATATCCTATGTTTTGAACTCCTACTTTATGACCATCTAAGCTGTGACTGTATATGTTGTCTGTATTGTGACCTTACAGGCTTTAATGACCTGCATTGTGACCTGTGGTGTAACCTCCTGAGCCAAGGACTCCTATTGTATAAGCTATAATGTGGCCTGTGCTTCGACTTTCTGCATTGTGATCTCACACTGTTACCACCTATGTTTTGAGCTAATGTGCTGTGACATCTTAAGCTCTGACCACTTGTGCCATGATCTTATGCAGTGTGAACTGTACTATGACTTTTGTATATACACTATGCCATGAAACTGTACTGTGTCTTTTGTATATACACTGTGCTATGAATTGTATTGTCACCTTATACATTGTGACCTGTGTTCCAAGTGGACCAGAAGAATGAGCAGGCATGCTTCTAGGCTAATGTTTTTCTCCTTTGGGCTAGAGGTTTGTCTTTTTGTCACCAGCATTTAGACTTCTCAAGACAAGTAAATTAGGTTTTTCAAGTAATCTCTCCCCTTCTTCAAGAAAAAAAACTTTACCAAAACCAATGATTAATTAAGATTAGCTCAGTTGTGTTAGCCAAAATCAGTATTACTATATCAGATACTACCAATGCTACTATTGTAAAATTTTACACCAGAATATGCTGTGATATTCAATGAGGTGTTTGATGTAGATGGCCAAGAAAAGAAATGTTTTGCTAAGTGTAAAGAAAACACTGACCTACTTCAGCTACTGTTTAGCATATTTTAGTGTAAGAACAAGAGGAGAATCCTCAAGACACTGTTATCTCTTAAACAAGTATTCATGAGAGCCGTTTGAGCACACATGGTGTAAACCATTACATTCACTGACTGGCCACCTGTTTTTCCAGGTCAACGTGGACACCCTCAGAGGAGGCATCTTGCGCTGGTTGTGGAGTCTAGGGGCAGATGTGAGGGTTGGGGTTCTAGCTGCATACAACAATGCCTCTTACCCCCTAACTATCGGATCCTTGCTGCCTGCCCCCACCACAGCCTCTGAGTTGGAGGACGAGCTTACATTTCTGCCCTCTGGGGATGAGGTGGAGCATGGAGTGTATGGTGGTGAATACTGCCTCACCTGTGTCCTGGCAGAAGCCGCCAAGGTCAGTTACAAAGGGCATAAGTGGATGCCATTATTAACTTTACTACTACTGACTGATTATAGAAACCCCTTTTTTGGGGATTCTGTAGCTTTAAGGCTGCACTCAATCAGGAGCAGGGAAATAATGGACTTCTGTGGAGCAAGAAGTTCCCCAGTAAGACTATACTCCTTTTCTTCAATTGGTGATGAGACAAACTCAGTGAAGGTGCTTTTAACACAAGGTGTAAACAGAGAGTCTGCTAACACCAGTTTGATATTTGCTAGTATAACCAATAATTCCATGACCGAAACTTGGTGACCTGCTGCCATTCCTTGATTCAAGCACCAGCTGTATTTACTAATTATTTCTCATCTTGTACCACAAGTGACACAGTAATGAGACTGACTTATTTCAACTGTTTTGTCACCTGAAGGAAACCTAAAGGAACCATTAAAATGTTGGATTTCATGTCTTAGATCTCCAAATTTGTAGACGATACAAAATTAGAAGGTAGAACTATAAATGGACGGACTGTAAAATAATTCAAGATCACAACAAACCAACAGAGTGATTAGACAAGTGGCAGATGAATTTTAGCAAAGACTAATGTGAAATTATGTACTTTGAAGATAAGAATGCTAAAAATGATCATCAGATACAGAACTGCAATTGGAAATTTGCCAGAATAGATCAAAAGAATGATTTTGGAGTTACTTA
>JAUUDW010217580.1:0-14264 GCA_032361385.1 Panulirus guttatus | reverse complement strand
GACCGACCTTCACTGGGAACCAGTCACTCTCTTCTTTTCCTGCTCGTACACATGCCTTACACCCTTGATAAAAACTTTTCACTGCTATATACTTTGTACTTCCTACCCCCAGTAATTCCTTCTATCTTTATGAGCCTCCTGCAGTGCTCAGGATGCCAGTCATGTTCACAAGTCAGGAACACAGGTCATAAAGTGTACTGTTGTGTGTGCATCTTTGTGTAGAAAGTGCAAGGCAGTAAGCACTCACTCTCTTCATTGTGGTAGTCATGTCATGGGCAATATGGGTCTTGGGATATGCTGAAACAGTGTTTGTAATTACAAGGATGGTTGATGTCCATAGAATGGACGGAATAGTGTGACATGTTTGTCTAATGAGTATGGCTTCTAATGGGTGTATGTCTACTGGAAAGATGTTTAAGACCTCGTAGGTAGGCCACTGTTGTTGCTCACAGGATGTTTTACTGTGTATGTGCTTGTGTGTGATGTGCTGCAGGGTTGGGGGCTCTATGAGGAGAGGTTGCTGAAGTGTGAGGTAAGTGTGAGCTTTTAAATTCTACATAGGGGTTGGTGGTTAGTTTTGGAGAGGTTTCAATGGGAGGGGTACTGTTGCTTGCATAAAAGTGAGTACCAAGCATGTGAAGATTGAATTGTATTAGGAGGATCTTTGTTTCACTGTGTAGGTGTTGCATGTCTTTAGTTAATATGAAACCACTGACGTCCTATGTGCACAACTGTGTATGGTGTGTAGCTTTGTTATATTTGCTTTTGAGAGGGCAGAAGAGCAAGCACGAGATGTAGTCTCAAGCAGAATGGATGAACTGTTTGAAGAGGATGTTAAGTGATTCTGGGGCTCTAACTCCAAGGCCCCTCTATCTATATAATAAAGTAAATCTTAAACTTAAATCTTCATAAAATTAATAACTCCCTATAAAACACTTCCATCCAAAAATTCTGAATTTTGATCTGCTAAGAGAGAACATCAGTACAGATGGTAGCACCCTAGGAAGATGAAATAAAATTATATACATTACTAAGGCCCCCTGCCCCTTGGCTGACATTTCTACCCAAGGAATTTGGCACCAACACTGATCTCCTAACTATAGCTTCCTACTTTCCATACCAGTGCCACTTAGTGGACATTCAGCGTTCTGTTCATGGTCAATCTCATTTATGAAAATTACTTAAAGGAGCAACCATGTTCTTTGGTCCAAAAGAAAAACGAAAAACCAGGTAAAGGACTTGACTGATATATATATATATATATATATATATATATATATATATAAACACCAAGTGATAATCAGTTTTTGCACTGTATACTCAGCCTTACACAAAACACAGGCATGTGAATGTGCTTATTTCCAGTTACCTGATCAACCTTCAGAGATTTCAAAGCTATGAACAGGACATTTTGACAAAACTACCATTATCTCAAAGTGAAGCATGTTTGGAAATAATCTAAATGCAATTTCTATGAATATCTATTCTACTTGACATTTAATGAGATTGTAAAGAAAAACAAATTCTTTGGCTTGAAATAATTTTCCTGAGAAGTCTCTAACCTGATACAAAGCACATGATGTAAATTCAGATAAAGCATCATACCTGATGCTGCCTCATACTTCTTAAACATACCATAACTAAAATCATAAGGTAATTTTTAAGTCATAAGAAATCAATCAAGCCTCCAACATTACTTGAAAATCTGATGATCCTTATATCCTTCTTGCATCAAAAGATATGTAATCACATCAAATTCTAACACAAGCTAAAACTGTCATATGTCCAAAAATGTTTACAGAATATCAGTTATTTTCAGTCAGGAAATAATGTACAAGGAACATTGCTAAACTAGTGTCTACAAGTATGTAGCCAGTTACATTTAGTAATTTTGTAGTGCAGACACCAATGAATATTGAGGGTGGGGTTCCCATTCTCTTGAGAATAAGCTCTTGAGTACTAAATACTGAATTCTTAACTTTGGGAACACCCAAGTAGATGGGTGCATCCACATCCAAACCTATCTTCCAGTTCTAATCCTTAATATGTTTATGAATCAGGAACCTGGCTTAAATGATGTACATAAATTTACTATATTGTAACAGCTTCAAAAATGCATGAAAAGTACTGTAAGTGCATCCAAATACTTGGCTAAGCCTTAACTTTATGACTCTGTGTATGGTTCAACTTTAAACAATTCTGTACAGTACTGTACTTAACTTATACTGAAACAATGTAATATCAACACAAATTTCTGAGAAAAACAGAGTACAAACTAAAATTTCTTGATAATTCAGGAATGTAACGGGAACACATAACACAAATAAAAAAGAGACAAACTTGCCTTTTGTGCACATAAAAATGAAATTATTAAGTCTCATGTCAAGCTGTAATCAGTTCCTCTGATCAGTCAGGCTTACATACCCAAAAAAGCCTGCCTGATGTATTAACTCTATAAATACTTTTCAAGCAAGTCTTAGAAGGGCAATAATGACGTTGAAGGCAGGAAAGGCACCTGGAGTCAGCGGGATTTTGACTGAAATGGTGAAGTATGGAGGAGAAAGTGTGACAGAATGGATGCATCTGAGATGTAATTTAGCAATGAAACAGTAGGTTGTGCCAGAGGATAGGGTGAAGGCTATTATTGTTCCTTTACTTAGAGGAAAAGGTGCTCAGAATGTACGTGGCAGGTATTGAGGGAATAAGTCTGTTATGTATACCAGGAAAAGTATATGCAAGACTGCCGATTGATAGAGTGATGGAAGGGACTGAATGCAGAATAAGTTAAGAGCAAGGGAGTTTTAGGAAAGGTAGGGGATGTGTGGATCAGATTTTGGTGAAAAAGTATCTAACAAAGGGTAAAAAGTTGTATGCAGCTTTTATGGGTCTGGAGACAGCGTATGACACAGTCGAATGGAATGCTTTAAGGGATGTGTTAAGGATATATGGGGTTGGGGGATAACTTTTGGATGGTGTGAAAGCCTTCTATAGAAGAGTAAATGCATGTGTAAGAATGGATGGAGAGCTGAGCAAAAGTTTTGGTACACATTTGGGTGTGAGGCAGGGCTGTGTGATGACAATGTGGCTTTTTATTATATATGGAAGGGGTGATAAGAAAGATGAAAGCAAAACAGGGAGAGGGGGTGCAGAGATGGAGTGTGGCAGTGAGGTATGGTGGCTAGTGGCAAGCCTGTTTGCAGATGATACTGTGTTGTTTGCTGAGAGTGAAGAGGAGTTGCAGAAGGTTGTAAATGTGTTTTATGATGTGTGGAAACTTAGGCGATTGAAGGTAAATGCAAGTAAAAGTAAAGTAATGATGTTTGTAAGGAAACATAGTGAAAGTGTAGATTTTGTAAAACCATATAGAGAGAAAGAAGAAAGTGAACTTAATTGTGCTTGGGATATTGGGGGAAAAAGACTGGAAGATGTGAAAGAATTTAAGTATCAAGGAGCTGTTATGGCTAAGTATGGTGATATGGAAGGAGAGATAAGGGAGAGAATAATGAAGGGTAGAGGTGTAAGTATGGAAGTGAAGAGAGGATTAAGGGACAGCATAGCCCTCCCAACCCTGACCTATGCAGCCCAAACATGGACCCAGAATGAATCACAGAGGTCAAGAATCCAGGCTGTGGAAATGAGCTATTTGAAAAGAGCTTGTGGTGTGACTAAATGGAATGAAGAAAGAAATGAAGGGGTGTATGAGAGATGTGGTATGGCAGGGATTGCATAGGAAATGAATTGTGGAGGGGTAGAGTGGGTGAAACATAATACTTTTAGGTGGTTTGGGCATGTGGAAAGAATGGAAGACAGGGCGTATACAAGGAGAGTTTATGATAGTACAGTTAAAGTGGTTGGTGTGAGTGAAATACCACCTGTGACATGGGCAAATAGGGTGGAGGAATACTGGATGGAGAGAAATAGTGGAAGAATGCGTGAATTGGTGTATACGAAGGAGGCATGTAAGGACAGGGATAAGTGGAGACTCTTTTGCCGTGACCACCCCTTGACGGGAGTTCCCAGAGGGAAGGGGTGTCTGAGATATAGATAGATAGATTACTATTGCTTAATTTATTTCAAAAAGTGCTGTGTACTTTCTTGTATTATTTTTTTCGTTATGTCTCTGGGTAAGAGCTGACTGACCCACACACCTGTGTAGTGGTTTACTTATATCCAGTCTCTTTCTTTTTCATTTTCCAATATCCTCTGTAACCACTGTACCACACACTTCACTTTCTCATTAAACTGATCTTCCTCTTCATCAATTGATAGGTCTTTCTGGTCTTTAGGTAAGGGCTTTGCTAACAACTTTTATCGCTTTACCTTTCCCTCACTTTCCTGTTGTGATGGTACTATAGCCATCTGTCCCTTAGACAAAGCAACTCTATTTGGTTCCCTTTTCTCCTTTAATTCCACTGTGGATGACTCTAACATTCCTTCACCCCCAAATGCTCCTCTTACTGATCCGATACCCCTCCCCATAATCTCTTTTCAGACTGTTTGAAAAGCGCTTCTCTCTCTAGACACAAGTAAGGCTTATGGTCCTGATGGCATCCATCCTCATGTATTGAAGAGTGTTCCTCTGAGCGAATACTCTACCAAAGCATCACTGAGCCGACGAGGGAGTTCATAAACTTGATTTAGTTCTTGCATCCCAGGAGTTCTCAGCAACTAATATCCATGATGGAGAACATTTAGGCACTTGTGACCATAACATGGTTAGGTTTAACGTAAATATCAAAACTGACTCCACTAAAACAAGTACTTTTACCTCTTACTTTAAAAGGGCAGATTTAATGGGCAGTGCAATGCATTAAAGAGTATCACCCTTGTTGATTCATGACCAAAGGAATTCTGGGCTAGTTTTAAGCATCAGCTTATGCACCATCAAGTCACATTCATTCCCATACATGAAAGAAACAATTAAACCAACAACAAGCATGAATGGTACTCCCAGGATATTGCAAGAGCTATACAGCACAGAATAAACTCTCTAAGCTTAAGAAATCAGACAGCGACCCAGATGTTGCAACGCAATATGACACAATCAGAAGACAAGTGAAAGCCTTATCAAAAATACCAATACAGAATATGAAGTGAGAATTGCAAGAGATAGTAATAGATATCCTAAAAGATTTTATAGATATATCATTAATAAGAAACATATAAGGAGGGGAATAAGACCCTTAGTAAATGAGAATGAGGAACCCATTGTGGCGGATATAAGCATAGCAACAATCCTGAACAACACAAATTTTGAGACAGTGATAAATAGCACTTACACAATACAAGAATTTAATGTCACAGTTAGAGAAGTACTAACACAAATAAATAAGTTGAAGTCTAATAAAAGCTGAGGTCCTGATTGTTTTCATCCATGAGTGATTAAAAACATCAAACTCAAAATTGCCGGACCATTAACCCAGATTTTCAAAAAATTGCTCCAGGAAGGAATAGTCCCACAGGACTGAAGACTGGCAGACATCACTCCTATATACAAAAAGGGAAGCCACGAATTGCCAGGTGATTACCATCCTATTAGCCTCATATCAATTATATGTAAACTTCTTTAGTTGATTATTAGAGGTAAAATCGTAGCCTATGTGGAACACTACAGCCTGATCAATAATACACAGCATGGTTTTAGAAAATGCAGATCATAGCTTACAAACCTCCTTGAATTTTATCATACATTGTTCAATACCTGCAACAAGACAAGAGTAACAGATATAATATTTCTGGACATCCAGAAAGCATTCGACAAAGTCCCCCTCATTAAATTGATGCACAAAGTCTGGGCTTTGGGATTAGAGGGAGCATAGGAAATTGGATAGAAGCGTGGTTATGTGATAGGAAGCAGAGAGTCATAATGAATGGGGAGTCATCACTGTGGTCACCTGTTACTAGTGGAGTCCCCAGGGATCTGTACTTGGGCCAATACTTTTCACCATTTATATTAGTGATACATTGACATAGGGCTAAATAACTTAGTCTTCAGATTTGCAGATGAAGCAAAGATTGGCAATGCCATATTGATTAAAGAAGATAAGCTAAGATTACAAGAGAATTTAGATAGAATTGCTGAATGTAAATGGCAAATGCCATTTAACATCAATAAATGTCAGCTGTTACAAGTAGAAAACTTAAAAAAAAAATTTTGATTATGAATTGATGGGCCACAAGATAAAGGACACCCCCTAGTGCGAGAGATCTAGTAGTCACTGTTTCCATTAACTTGAAATTCTCCCAGCATTGTACTGAAGCTGCCAAGAAAGCAAATAGGATGTTAGGATTTATAGACAGAAACTTTATGTACAAAAGCAAGGATGTGATACTGCCACTTTACAAAAGTCTAGTTTGACCACACCTTGAATATGCAATGCATTTTTGGGAACCCCAACTTAAGTAAGGGCATTCTTAAACTTGAAGCAGTGCAGCTAAAAGCAACTTAGTTGATTCCCACCTTGCGTAGCAAACCATATGAGGAGAGACTGTGAGAATTAAATTTGTTCTCCGTAAGCAAGAGGTGCCTCTGGGGCAAATTGATAGAATATTTCAAAATATATAGATGATTCAGCAAAATTGATATTGAGCATTCCTTTACATTAGTGCCAGCATTACCAGCGAGAGGAAGTGCAGTAAAACTTAGAGGTCACCAAGTTAATGTGGACCATACGAAATATTTTTTATACCAATGACATTATTGATGCATAGAATAAGTTCCCAGAAAATGTTGTTCAGAGCAACACCCTTAATATCTTCAAAATTAGACTTGATCATCACTTTTCACTCTCCAGAGTTGAATAATTCATTTCATCATTCATCATAATGCAGTGGTATATCATGCTACCTTCTCAACCACTGATCTCTCCCTGGCCATGTTGCGGTATCATACTGACATTGATCAAGAAGTACTTTATCATTATTTAACATCAGGAATATTATAGGCATGGTAAATCAAGAGGTTGGAGCTCATGTTTATCCTTAGTATTGCCTTTATAAGAAAAAGTGAAGGGATGCATGTCATTGGTGATGGGATACATGACATTTCATGTTCATTCTACCTCATGACTTTCCTGTAAAAATTTCCTTCAGGCATGATTCTTAATCCTGCAAGGAATTTTTTCTACCTGTTTTCCTGCTGGTGTGTGCTGGAGGAAGTGGAAGGAGGGGAGAGATCCTTTGCTTTCCTATCCTTTTGTTCTACCGCATAGTTTTTTTAAAGCATTATGGCCAGACCAACTCGCTTGGACCTTGAGTTTGTGTATCTATGCAACTCCATGTAAATTGCACCTGTGCTTGCTCATCTGTTCTGTTTCTGTTCAAAAAACAAAACATTTCCTTCTTCTTGGAAGCATGAATTGGTATATCCCATCCCAAAGAAAGGTGACCATTCTAACCCCTCTAACTATTGTCCTGTTGCTTTGACATATACCATTTCCAAAGTCTTTGAATCGTTCCTCATCTCCCATATCCTTAGACATCTTGAATCTCAGTCTTCTCTTTGATCACCAGTATGGTTTCCATAAAGTAAGATCCACTGGTGTTATTCTTTCCTATCTTAATAATGTGTGGTTATCATCCCTGAAAGATTTTGGGGAGTCCTGTGTAGTTGACTTTGACATATCCAGTGCTCTTAACAGGGTGTGACATCAGGGTCTTATCTCTAAGCTTCCATCTCCTGGTTTGTCTCCCTCACTTTGTTCCCTCATATCTAGCTTCCTCTCTGGCTGATCTATTTCTTCAGTTGTTGCTGGATCAGCCCCCCTTCTCCTTCGATAGTGGCATCAATCAAGGTTCTGTCCTGTCCCCTGCACTTTTTCTCCTTTTTATTAATGATTTTTTTCTTCCACAAGTAACCAAGTGCAGTCATATGATGATGACTCAACAATGCATTCCTCCACATCCATTAGTTCTGCTACTTTTCTCACATGATCTGCATCTCGCCTCGACACAGTTTCCTCGATAAACCCAGACTTGGACAGGATATCAGAGTGGGGTAGACGAAATCTGTTTATGTTTAATGCCTCCAAGGGCCAGTTTCTACCCATCTTTCTATCAATAACTCACAACTCTCATCTTTTTTGATGGTTTTGATATTCCACTTCTTGACTCAGTGAACATACTTGGTATTACTGTAACATACACTCTTTCTTGGAAACCTCACATTCAGACAATAATTCTCTGCCTTTAAGAATCTAGGAGTCATGTTTAGATTTTGAAACTTCTTTTCTTCTCAACAGTTGCTCCATTTATACAAAGGCTTGATCCATCCTTGTATTGAGTACTGCTTTCATATCTGGGGTGGTTCTAGCTCTGCATCCTTACTTGACAGAGTTGAGTTGAAAGCAGTCCGACCTATAAACTCTGCCATGCTAACTTCAAAAGTTGACTTGCTTGCCCTATGCCACAATGTTGGATCAGTTTCCCTCTTTTATGGGTATTACTTTGCCCCTACCACTAGCTAGACCACACAATACTTGGCAATCTGGTATGCTGCATGATTACTGTATGGCCATTGGCAACTCAAGGTTGGGCCATTTTGATAACTGTTTCTTTCCCTACACTTCAAAGCTTTGGAACTCTCAACCCTCTCATGTCTTTCCCAATGACTATGATTGGGCACATGTTAAAATGCAGGTTTTTCACTTCTTCCAATACTAATAAATACTTTTTCTTGTCTTTTCTTTTTCCCTTTCATATTCCTTGTAATGGACTTTTGTCCATTACTGGAGCCTTTAACATATAAATAAATCATTCCATTTTTTGCATAATTCTAAACATCTTTGCCTTGTACAGAAATAAATTGGAACATCCATCTAGTCATTTGCTACATTATTGTCATTTCATGATCTTACACCTACAGTGGAAAAATATTTAATTTCTATCTAATCCTCTTCATCAGCAGATCTCCAGTTATTTGACTGAGTCATGGTTCCTTACTATATTTCACTTTTTTATTATCTAGAATAAGTTTTCTTTCTTCTTGTGAAAATTAGCTCAAAACTTTTTAGTCATCTTCTTATCATACCTTATGAGAGAATGGTGTAGCATCCAAACATCTGATCTCTCTCTCTACAGTGCTCTTTAACAACCTTTTATTATCTTGCAGTAGTAGAATTATTCTAGGTCTTAAGGTAATAGAGAAAGAGTTATTGTTTTACATTACAAAGACTAAAGGTTTTGGTTAACAACAAACCTGTTATCAATTAGATTGTACGACAGATTTTACCCACTGATTACTTTAAGGTTCTTTACAGCATGATGAGGATTTTTTTTATTTTGAGAAGGTCTAGGAACAAGTAAAACTTATTTCATGGTATAATAATCTTGGGTGAAGTTATATATACCTAGGTTAGATGTGCATTCTCTTTCAGAGGGTCTGAAAGATCTTTTTTTATTTCAATTTATTTAACCTGTAAGTTATGTGATTTTCTCATATCCTGATTACAGTTGCATATTGCTCCTTTCAGGACATGATGAACCGTGAGAAGAAAGACAAACTTCCAATGATGCAAGTTCTCTTTATCGACTCAATTTGCATGCCAGTTTATGAGGTATTAAATTCTTATCTTTTGTTTAGATATGATAAAAAATTGAGATCGACAGGCTTTAGTCATAAATAGGATGCCTGAGACTTTCCTATCATTTGTGGTTCTTTACTTTGGGAATCTTTACACTGCAGTACAGTGCCACATTTTTAAACACCACCACACTCTTCTTCAGATTGCTAATTCTACCACCATTACAAATGCCATATGATATTTGTTTTTTCAGTCATAATGAGAGAAGTTAGCTGCTATTTCATATGTAATGTATTGCCAAATCAATATTCTTCAGTAAATTTTGTCAGCACTTCTGTTGATTCTTCAGTCCTGTAAGGTGAGGAAATGGTATTAACTAAGATTTTTGAAGAGAAATCTGCATATGCCACCCCATTTTTAATGCCAGAATAGTTGTATTTGCTCTTTGCTGATTGATTAAGAAAAGTAAAGCAATACCCAGCTACTAAATTAAGGAGGATGTGTGAATTATGAAACTGAAATAGATCTTGAATACATTATATCAGAATTTCGTGATTTTATAACTGACTTGGCAGAATTCATTTTCCACTTGTAAAATATTTTAATGTTTACGGTGAGAACCATGTTTACCTGAACTGATAAATGCTCAGGTTTCTTTGGAATGTGAGAGTTTTAGATACCAGTGTGAGTACACCCTTTAAAATCAAGCCACTATAACCTCAAAATATGGCAATATACAATAATGATTTAATCATTCTCGTACTCACCAAACATGCAGGATGATACTGTAAAGTTGTAGGGGATCTTTGTGTTGTTGATCACATGAGATGTGATCAAAGTCCTCAGTAAACCCCAGTGATGTCACTGGATGGGACAGAGGTCTTGAAAATTAAAGAGGATACAGTTGAAGGTGCTGGAATTTCAGAGGGCCTAGTTTCATCCAGTTCAGTGGTCCTATCATCCACTGAGGTAAGGTTCAACTGTCTGGATCTGGAAGAATAGTCTGTAGATATGAAGGAATTCTCAGTCTCATGTATTAGGTATCCATTTTTGCAATGTATATCCTCCCTTAATTTGAATCTTAGAACCCTGATGTGATTACAGCATAGATCGAAGGCATTATAGTTAGTCTGTCAGATATTTCAGAATTGTGTACAATGGAGGTCTCTTTGAACAAATAGCCTCATTGTACTCCCTGGTAACATCCAAATTAGTTGATGAAAATTCTCCATAGATTTTTGTTTCACTGTTATGATAACCCATGTTATCATCATCCATTTATAACTAATCTTCAACTGTTGCAGTAAACTTATATCTCTCAAGCACTTTGTGGTGGATTTCTGTAGTTTTATATTTCATATTTTATTATGCTTCTGAGATCCAGGACATGTTCAATGAAAAGATGCAAGGTGTTACTGGTAGAACTGTCTCCAAGGAGATGCAAAGAGCAGACAGCTTGGGTTTTTGAATTGGTAATCTTCTTTTAAAAGCTTGGGGAGTATCTAACAAGGTTTCTCACCCCATTTTTTCATCATGACAACCAGGATCATCCTCATCCACTTAGAGCTAATCCTGAGCTCAGCCAGCCTTGACTTAGCATTTTCAGATTTCTATATTCTCTTGGTTGAAAACCATCTCTTTTACTTACCCTCTAACGTATTCTCCTGTATTTATCCAGTAATGTCTCTTTCTGGTAACCAAATCCCAAGTTTTGTTTTGAAATATAAACTACACCACATATGATGTAATATTAAGATTTTTAATGAACGTTGCTGCTTTCACAATCTGAAACAGTCATCTGACATTCTTCTCCAGTAGCACCTCTTACAAATGAGGGATATACCCAAGTTAATGTGCTGGAAGAGATATTGTATTATCAAGAAGACGTGCTTTTGCATGTATTCTAGAGTGTCCCATTGTAATGATTTGGAATTCGTGAACTGAGTAAGCAGAAAGGCAGTCACAACAGTTCTTGGAAATGTTTCTGATGAACCATATCTTTCTACTAACTCATCAAGAAACGATAGGTAGAATGTCCATGGTGTGCCATAGTGTATTGAATTTCATAGCTTTATGAAGAGCCAAATGACTAATCTTATGGCTCCCATCAGTATCAATCAATAACACAACTTATATCCTCAATTAATGCCTGAGGTAGGGGATAAAGAATTCTACCTCCGTATTCCTTGCGTGTCACAGAAGGCGACTAAAGGGGCGGGAGAGGGGGGCTGGAAACCCTCCCCTTCTTGTATTTCAATTTCTAAAAGAGGAAAAAAAAGGAGGAGTCAAGCGTGGAGTGCACATCCTCCTCGAAGGCTCAGATTGGGGTGTCTGAATGTGTGTAGATGTAACCAAGATGAGAAGAGAGGAGAGATAGGTTGTATGTTTGAAGAAAGAAATCTGGATGTTCTGGCTCTGACTGAAATGAAGCTCAAGGGTAAAGGGGAAGAATGGTTTGGAAATGTCTTGGAAGTAAAGTCAGGGGTTGTCAGGGGTTAGTGAGAGGATAAGAGCTAAGGAAGCAGTCTACTCCTGAAGCAGGAGTTGTGGGAGTTTGTAATAGAGTGTAAGAAAGTAAATTCTAGATTAATGTAGGTACAACTGAAAATGGATGACAAGAGATGGGTGATTATTGATGCTTATGCGCCTGGCCATGAGAAGAAAGATCATAAGAGGCAAGTGTTTTGAGAGCAGTTGATTTGAGTGTGTCAGCAGTTTTGGTGCTCGAGACTGACTATTGGTGATGGTTGATTTAAATGCATAGGAAAGTAATGTGGCATTTGAGGGTATAATTAGTGTGCATAGGGTATTCATTGTTGTGAATGAAAATGGTGAAGAGCTTGTGGCGCTGTGTGCTGAAAAAAAGATTGGTGAGTGGGAACATCTGGTTTAAAAAGAGAGATATACACAAGTGTACATATGTGAGTAGGAGAGATAATCAGCAGGCATTATTGAATTACTTATTAACTGATAGGTGTGTTAAAGAGAGACTTTTGGATGTAAATGTGCTGAGACAGGGTAGCTGGTGGGATGTCTGATCACTGTCTTGTGAAGGCAAAGGTGAGGTTTGTAGAGGTTTTCAAAAAAGAGGAGTCAGTGTAAGGGAGAAGAGAGAGGTGAGAGTAAGTGAGCTTGGAAAGAAGTCTTCTGTGAAGAAATACCAGGAGAGAGTGAATGTAGAATGGCAAACGGTGAGAGCAAATGAAGTGAGGGGAGTGGGTGAGGAACGGGAGGTATTTAGGAAAGCAGTGATGGCACATGCAAGAGATACATGTGGCATGTGAAAAGTGGGAGATAGGTAGATTAAAAAGGGTAGTGAGTGGTGGGATGAAGAAGTAAAGTTGCTGGTGAATGAGAAAAGAGAGGCGTTTGGGTGGTACTTACAAGGAAGGAGTGCAAATGATTGGGAGATGTATAAGATAAAGCAGCATGAGATCAGGATGAAGGTGCAGGGGTTGAAAAAGAGGGCAAATGAGAGTTGGGGCGAGAAAATTATCATTAAACTTTAGGAGGAATAAAAAGATATTTTGGAAGGAGGTAAATAATGTGTGAAAGACAAGAGAACAAATGGGATCATTAGTGATGCGGGAAAGGGGGTAATTAATAACAGGCAGTGATGGAGTGAGGAGGAGATTGAGTGAGTATTCTGAAGGATTGTTGAATGTGCTTGATGGTAGAGTGGCAGATGTGAGGTGATTTGTTCTGTTTGGTGTGCAAAGTGAGAGAGTCAGGGAGAGTTTTGGATGAAGAGAGAAGAGGTGGTGAAAGCCCAGTGGAGGATGAAATCAGGCAAGGTAGGACGGTTGGATTGCATTGCGGTTGAATTAATTAAGAAAGGGGGTGACTGTGTAGTTGATTGGTTGATAAGGATATTCAGGGTATGTATAGATCATGGTGAAGTCCTTGAGGATTGGTGGAATTGATGTATGCTACCTTTGTACAAAGGCAAAGGGGATAAAGGTGAATTTATAAACTGCAGAGGCATAGGTCTGTTGAGTATACCTGGAAAATTGATTGATTGATAGGGTGAAAGCATGTACAAAGCATCAGATTGGGGAGGAGCAGTGTGGTTTTAGAAGTAGTAGAGGATGTGTGGGTCGAGTGTTTATTTTGAAGATTGTATGTGAGAAGTACTTAGAAAAACAGATAAATTTGTATGTGGCATTTATGGATCTGGAGAAGGGATATGAGAGGGGTGATACAGATGCTTTGTAGAAGGACTTAAGAATATATGGTGTGTGAGGTAAGCTGCTAGAAGCAGTGAGAAGTTTTTAGTACTGGTGTAAGGCATATGTGCGGGTAGGAAGAGAGGAGAGTGATTGGTTTTGCTGCAGGGGTGTGTGATGTCACCATGGTTGTTTAATTTGTTTATGGAAGGGGTGGTTAAGGAAGTAAATGCAAGAGTTTTGAAGAGAGGGGCGAGTATGCAGTCTGTTGAGGATGAGAGGGCCTGGGAAATGAGTCAATTGTTGTTCGCTGATGATACAGTACTGGTGGCAAATTCAAGTGAGAAACTGATGAAGTTTGTGACAGTTTGGAAAACTGTGTGAAAGGAGAAAGTTGAGAGTAAATTTGAACAAGTCCAAGGTAATAGATTTAGCAGGGTTGGGGGATACGTTGGTCAGGATGTAAGTTTGAATGGGGGAAAATTGGAGGAAGTGAAGTATTTTAGATAGTTAGGAGTGGACTCGGCAGCGAATGGAACCATGGAAATGGATATGAGTCATGGGGGGGGGGGTCTAG
>JAUUDW010217359.1:0-14266 GCA_032361385.1 Panulirus guttatus | reverse complement strand
CATATCTACCCACAAAAAGTGTCCAACATCACCATTAGAGAAGAAATGTTTATCCTAACAACATCAAATGCCAAATTCATCAAGTTGGCACAATATAAGTGTAGACTGTGAATTGGCATTGTGTATTTACCCATGCTTTAAAGAGTAAAACATGTTGAGTGAATACCAATGATACAAAAATGAGATAAGTGAAAGTTGGTAACCAAGAAAATGAAAATAGTACTTTTTCTCTTGTTTTATACATATATGAATAAAAAGTCTGATAGAAAGGTAAAACTTGTGTTTGTTTTTGGCTGTACCTTCAAAAATTATCAAAAGTTCTACTACAAAAAATTTGTGTTCTTTTAACATAATATGTTATACAAACTGTGAATCAGTGAATACATTAGTTTAATATGATTACTGTATATGTAAAGTAACAATAATATACAGTGTAAATCAGTAGTTCACTATACCCATAACGAGGTTATAGTAACATAATAAATATAAAAGTCATGGAAGAAGTGAAAAATTACAAAGCCAGCACTCTTATAAATTTCTAGAATTTGTGAAATTAAAAGACAGTTAAAACAATGATGGAATATAAGATCAAAGTTCTATGTAAGTGTGATGTAACTTATAAAACATAATCTCAAGGGAATAAGCGAAGCGGTGAGACAACAATTAGAAAGCAAAATATGATGAAATGCACTGGTTACTAAAGCTGTTTGTGTAAAAAAGAATTATTGACAGAAAAAAGCCATCATTACTTCACTTGCCTTCAAGAATAACAGCTGTTGTACACCTATGGAACAGAGTATGCACAACAGGGGTGCTTAAAAAAATCCAATAAATTCAAGGCTTTGTTTTATAGCTACTGTAAGTAAATCTTTTTTTTACAAAGCTTTATTACACATCATTCTATTAAAAAGACTATGTTCAATTAATTCAGAATTTTAGTACAACAGAAATCTGAACATTTCAAAATAATCCGCTAAGAGTTAATGTGACATACTCACATAAGTCACAGGAAAGTGTTAATGAATCTGCAATTACTACCTTTATAATTATGGAGTAAAAAATACTCAAATCTTACATATCTCTATAATATATGCAAGGAGTCACACACAATTCATTCAATTTCCATATCAGTATTTATCTTTCCAAGTTTCATCAGTCACTAAAATCTTACATTACAGAATTTTGTCATTTATACACACCATAACCAACCTTCAGTGCTACCTATTTATATACCTAATAATCTACCATAACTGACTGAACACCAAATTCCATTTGCTGGATCAGGTGTAGAGAGCTCTAGAACCACTTATGTATTTTCTCAAACCATGCTCAGTGTTCTAAAGTGAAACATAATCTTCCATACTTACATAAGTTCTCCTTACTTTATTTTTTTGCAATTTCAACTGATTCATCAAGATTTATCAACACCATCTACACACAAAAAAATGCTTTCCCTATAACTAATCCCAAATCAGTCCTATAACATCCTCATTTTAAATATTTCTAGACCTAATCCAAGTTTCTCACTCAATCTCTTCATCTCTTTCAAATTATACTTTTCTCACTCATACCTTAAAAGTTGAAGGAAGAGTTTTGTAAGGGAGAAAAACTGAATGCTTTCTGAAAGCTTTGCTGAATGGAAAATGCTAAGAGTACAGTGAGCACAAAGCTTACAGGAAGAAGAATTTTTCTTAATAAGTTAGGATAGGTACAAAAACACAGGTAACCATCAATTATGAAACTCGCCTCTGAAGCATGAAATACATTACCCTATTTTTAATAGAAAACTGGAGCACTCATCAAATTACATAACTGCACAACAAATAGTGGCAGAGACCTGAACTTGGATGTAAAACTTAATTAAGGTGTGGACAAACATGAGTACACAGACCCAGCCATGTATGTCAAGGTAGTACAATACTTTTTCTTCTACTTTGAATAAGCAAACCAATCAAAGCAGAAGAACTGGCTAACTTATGTAGTTTCAAGACAGATAAAGTAAAGAATGAATATATGAAAGGGATATGCTGATGTGAAAAAATCTGAATTTCATTAATCAACCACATCACATTTGCATCCACTGCACATCCATGATTTAAAACCTCCCTGTTAAATCAAAAATTACCGTTATTCCAAGGTTTACTTGACTGGATATAATGCTTAATTACCTATAAATTCATCTTTAATCCACTCGAAAGTTTAAAAGCTCCATTCCTCAAAACAATAAAAACTGAACAAAAATATTTCTTGTATGTTTTGAAAGAACTAACAATCACGTCTCCCTCTTCTTCCTTCTTCATCAATATCATGTCTTCCAATTAAATTTCCTTTAATATTTTCAAACACTCATTGACCAAATGATTCACACATTTGTGTAAACATTCAGTGACCAGCTGACTTTTCAGCAAATGAAAATGTTTGTTCCTGTGGTTCCCTTTCTCCCATGACAGTTCTCCTTTTTAATCACACTCAAACAGTATATTCCCTATATAGTGTAGTATAAATTCTAACACTCTTTTCTTCCTAACTGATACAATTGTACCTCATTTCCTATCTTTTCAATGCTTTCCTACATCTGATACTCCTTGAATGATGACCTTGCTGACGAAATGTATATCCTTTTTAAACACATTATCAAAAATTAACCATATAAACACTTGTTAATTTCTCTATCAAACCATGTTTATAATCAGATTTCACTGAAACTATTTCTGAATATTGAAGGTGATTCTTTGACACGTAATGGTTTGGAAATGTACAGTGAACAATATCTGAGGAGGATTCTGTGTGCACTACCCTACAGATATTCTTAAGAGTCTTTTGCATATCATTCCATTCAAAATACTTGAACGTTCTAATACCGCTGGTATCAATTACATCCTAAAAGATAAATTACATACCTGTGGCTCTTTCAGATCAAAGGCAAGTGCTTTGTGATGAGTGATCAGAAGAGTAGACTCATAAGATGGCTCACCAGTATTGGTTACTTCTACATCCAGTGACACAGTATCATGTTCCCCAAGCATCAGATGTTAATGATCTTATAATTCATGTTGCTCCAAGTCAAGGATACCTGTTACATTGAGGTCACTCACAAAGATGTCATCATCTCCACAATCTTTTGCAAAAGTTCCTTCAAAGTACCTAAAACAATAGAATTCAGAATTAATGAATCTTCGTGCTTCACATAATAAGTTGCTTAAGACTTAATAAATCAGTTTTGAAGCAGGGATAAGCACATTTTTCAGCAAAACTCCTCATATGCCCACACCATGTACTTTTTTTTAGCAAGTTGTTTGGTTAACCTTAGTGAAGTTAAGAAATCATAAAACTAACTAAGCTACATTCATGTTTAATGCATGCAAAAAAATGTAACAAAAATGAGTTCAAATGGAAGTCTCAAAACTCTTCTTTATTGTTTTCAATACTTGTTAGCTATTTCCTGCATCTGCAATGCAGTGCCAAGAACAGATGAAGAAAAGGTTTCATTCACTTACATTCATTCTTTAGTTGCCATGCGTAATAGACTGAAACCACAGCCCCTACCTTCAACCTGGCTCAACAGACCTTTCTGTTGTTTCTCCAGCTGCTTCATATGCCCTGGTTCAGTCCACTGATATAGCACATCGTGCCCTGTACACCAAATTTCTCCATTGCACTCTATCCTGTGTAAGCCTCTCACTTTCTGGCATAGTCACGACCCATGCACTCAAAATCTTTTTCACTCTACCTTCCATCTCCAATTCAGTCTCCCCTTCTCCTTGTCCCCTCCATTTCTGACACATACACCCTCTTTATTAACCTCTTTGCACTTGTTCTCTCCATAAGTCCAAACCATTTCAGTACATCTGCTGCTCTCTCATCCATGCTCTTCTTATTACCACACCTCTCTCTTACCCCATCATTATTTAATCAATCAACCCTCTACACACCACATACTGTCCTCAAACATTTCATTTCTTACACATTCACCCTCTTCTATAAATTTTCATCTATAAGCTATGCCTCACATCCATGCAACACCAATGGGACTGCAATACATTCAGACATACCCATTTTTGCCTTCCCTCTCTTTCCACACATTCCTCAATATTCCCAGAATCTTTACCCATCCAACACTCCCCTTATGCACCCTATGACTTCACCACTAGCTGCAACATCATGCCATTGAAATTTCTCTACTCAACTGCCAGTCTCAAACCACAAAAATCATAAGAAGGTGGTTCAACCTCCATTTGTGAATGTGAAAGTGATCCTGATAACAAAGTGAGGTTATATGAGGAGTTTACCTTAGAAACACACTTTTAATAGGCTCATAGCTGATTTTTCAACCAAACTTCCTCATTTTCCTTCACCATATAGTCTGACCAATGTAATCTACAAGGGAGAGGGATCTAATTAAGGGAAAAGTGCCTGAGGTTACCTCCAAAAAATGACTATCTATGAGATCTTCTGTTGTTGAGGTTTCAGCATGATTCCATCTTTTCAAAGCTACACATTTTTGCAATGAGAGAAAGCATTTAGGCAAATACATAGTGCTAAATTAATGCTGAACCTTTACAAATCTATCATCTGATGGTTTAGCAGGGTATACGTAATATGACCTTACATGTGGAATACTTTCTCAGGTCCTGCATCTTGTAGTATATCAATGGTTGGCTGATCACTGTTCTCTGAATCAACTGTGAAATTACTGCCTAAGACCTTAAAACCTGGGAACTAGGATTAACATTTTTTTAGTGATAATGTTAGCCATGTATTTTAAATAGTAATACATCAAAATTTGACAAAAAATGTGATTTCACCAAAAAAAAGCTTCCAAACTTACACTCTGAAGGCCTTCCTCTCAAACAGAGAAGTTTCAGTCAGCCAAAAATTATAGATTAATGCTTATCAAACAACATAACTAAAAGATTCCCTTCTCTTCTGAGAGAGTGTACTTCAATGTCCCTATTTCCAGTGGCCAAACCTTCAAAAAAAGTGTTTTCATAATCAGATCTTTCACAAATGAGTTAATGTAGTCTTCTGTCTTAAAACAAATCCAATACTCTGTCCAAAAACAACAAAACTTTCCTCTGAACATAGTCTGATCTCTATAAAAAAAATGCCTTAGACTCAAAACAAGGATCTCTACTTAAGCCTTTCACTGCACATTACATCATATTACACTAGTTATGGTACTACTCATTATTCACATGAAAAGTATTGGTTCTACTCCTACTACTCTTTCAAGTGTCGTATGACATTTTCTGGCGTCAGCCATCATTTAGAATTGCAGCTGGAGTTTGCTTCCACAAATTCCCATTATACCGTTAACAGTCTACCAAGAGAATGTGAGCTCTGTCCTGAACTAAAGGTTGGACAGCCTATATCTATATCTGGCTGTAAGAAGGTATTCAACAATGTACCATGCAGAAGGTTGATTATGAAGCAAGATTACCAAGCATTGGAGAAAAGATAATCTCAGTGGGAAGGAACAAAGGATGAATGTCAGAAGAGCCTTTTCCAAATGGGTTGAAGAGAACAGCAGAGTGCCACACCATTACTATTCTTAATGACTTGCCTGAAGGTATGGGATCCTTCCTGAATATGTTTACATATGATGCAAAGGTCATGAGGGAGGTGAAAAGTGAGAAGGACTGCATCAGCTTACAAGGGGACCAAAACAGACCCCAAAGTTGGTCTGAAGCATGGTTGATGAAATTCAACCCTAGCAAATTGAAAGTGGGGCAGAGTGAAAGATGGTCTCAATATGATAATTACCTAACAGGAAATAAGCTTCAAGGTTCTATGTGTGAGAGGAACTTGGAGGGAGGCATCTTCCATATACTGTAGTTAGAATCCCATATCAAATAGCTTTCAAGTATATGGCTAAGAAATATTAAATAAGTTATTCATATCCTACATAAGGCCAAAACTAGAATATCCTTCTCAAGTTTGGTCAAAGAACCCAAAGAAAAACATCCAGAGGATGGCAACAAAGATGATACCAGACTTAAGAGAGGTATGCTACAAGGAAAGGCTGGAGGCTTTAAATTTCTCCACCTTGGAAGAGAGTAGACTGTGGGGTGACCTGATCACAACCTCTAAATCTTTAAAAGAGATCAACAAAGCAGGCAGTAGGTATTACTTTGAGAGATGTAGGGTTAGAGCAATCACACTACAGAACATGAAATCAATTATGAAACTTGTAAATAAAAATGAAGATGTAAAGGAATACTTTTATAGTGTAAGAGTGGTGAATGAATGGAACAGACTGACTGAGGACAAGGTTAATGCTGACAACATACGAAAATTCAAGAGGTTGTATGACAGTAAAGAGTATTCAAGAGATGGGGCACCAACAGTGTAAAATTCCCTCACTGCACAGTATAAATCAGTAATTACGAATTGATAATTACATGCTACAGTTTGAAAAATCATCATGCATCTCAGCCACCTAAAGATCATCAAAGAGAGAGAATACTTCATATGAGCATGATGGCAGATTTATACACTCATTAGTGTAGTCATTTCTCTCCTTTGCTGTTGTGCAAGCAATGGGATATTTCTTGGGAATACTGGAGTTAGATTATACCAACTTAAAAAAAAAAATTGGTAGAGTTCTCTTTAACTCACTGTTTTTGCCAAATCTGCATTCACCACAGGCTTCTGCCCAAACTGAACAGGCCCATTCTCACCCAATCTGTGATCACCAGGTTGATTCATAGAACCACCCACTCCTAAATGATCATTGCTCACACTTTTCCATGGGTTTACATCCCAACACACATCTCATTTTCTGCTAACAGACTCATTGCTAATCACAGATCAGTGTCCTTCTTATTTTGTTTCATTATTTTCCTATAAATGTTTTTCAGAGTAAAGATTTTATTACGGTTATTACATTTTGTTATACTTGATTGTCATTTTCTGCATTAGTGAGGTAGTGCCAGGAATAGATGAAGAAAGGCTTTTATTACTATCTTTTGCTGGTGTACTTTTGATATCTGTAGGAAAAATCTAGTTGTGTTGTAGTTTTAAGCATGAGAATGTTTTGGTAAGAGGGCTACAGTTGGCACCATGGCTGTGTATTCGTGCCTTGCCATCACCGTGCCTCCTCGATCCCCTCATACATAACTATTTGCACTGTTTAATTTCAGTACAGTGGAAAAGTCATGTACTGGAGGGCTGTTTCTTTCTGTAACTTGTTTCATGTGATTTTTGCAGTTTTGAGGGGATTTGCAGATAGTTTAGGATAAGTGCATCACCCTCACCTCCACCATCCCCATTCACTCCATTTCTCCATTTCCATGTGTATTTCCTGTTCATGAAGTGTTTGTTCTGGCTGTTTCTGGTCCAATTTTTTTGGCCTTGTAAGCATATGGGTCCCATAAAGTGGAATTTATGCTAAAGGTAGGAACTAGAACTAGAACTAGAACCTTGACCCTGGGTTCTGAAATTCCAGGCAAAGCCTCATACTTCTGGGCTCTATACCCAGTGACCTTGGCTGATGTTTGGTTTGGTAGGCATATAGCTCCCAGTTTTTTGGATCTGAAAAAGGACTGTCTACTTTATGGAAACTTTGATCAACTGCAGAGCTAAAGCCTTGGAAGGTACTTGCACATGAAAACCTCCCAGTCTAGACATGATGAGATGGGTTGATTCATTGGCAACATCATAACTGTGAAACACTGAGGGACAAGGCTGCCCCAAAGAGTTTAAAGCTAAAGTAATACCTAGCAGGGTGAAAGCTATTCTCTAGTCATTGAGGTTTGATTAGAGGAGCTTTTTTCTTGGGGCATCTATGGCTTCAGTATATTTACCTTATTCTTCTCAAAGCATGACTGAGATCGTCTCAGCTCTTTATACTGGAAATGGACAGAGATAATGTTGAGCGGCTAGTTGCTGCTGTAGCAAAGCTGTTTACCCTTAGTGGTAAGTTCCATTTTCTCAGTTTAAGTTCCAGTCTGTTCTTTCCATTTGGATTGTACACCCAATTTGCATTCATTCATTGATGAATTAACAATTGTTTGAAGGCACTATGTCCATCCTCCACATTTCAAACATCCTTATGGTCCTTTTGGAACACAAGACAGAACTGAATGTAAAACTATTTAGGCACATTTAGCGCTGTCTGCCACAAGCATCTTTTGTTTCTGATTCTACAACAGAAGTAACCTATCCCATCAATGGACTGCTCTTCCATACAGCCAGTACCATGTAAAGTAGTCCCTCAGTACACATTCTCCTACATGTTCATACCCTGAACCTTAGTACACATTCTCCTACATGTTCATACCCTGAACCTTCAAAGCATCATTCACTCCATCCTTCTACTTCCCACTTGGTTTCCACTCTTTTCCTTGCTCCCTCCATGGCTTACTTGTACAGGTTGCACCTCTCTAACCTGGAGCTCTGTGGCCTGGCAACTCGCATGCTCCGGCACGCTTTGAATGTGCCGCCATTAGTGTGTGGATATGCCAACAGGGTGGCGCTGTTAGCAAGTCAGCAGCGTTAAGGTGCCAAAATCTGTTTACACTGCAGCTGAGCTAATTAACAGTCCTGTTAATTTCTTATATCTAGCTGTATCTTGGCCCTTCAGGATGTCATCCAAGAGATCAAGAGGTGCAGAAAATGGTGACAGTGCTAATAAGCGTTAGCATAAATCATTATTGATGCTTGAAAAGGTGGTGTTACTAAGAAAATTAGATAAAGGGACTTCTGTAAAGACTTTATGTGAGTACTACGAGATTGGATTATGAACTGTATATGACTTAAAGAAACAAATGGAGCAGATTTTTAAGTTTTTTGCTGAATATGAAAGCCATAAAAAGTTTAAAGTTTCAGAAAACTTTGAAAGGTACCAGGAGTACAGATTTATACAGTGCAATTATGAAGTGGTTTAAGCTTCGACATAATGAAGGTGTAAGCATTTCTAGGAAGATGCTTAGCTGCAACAAAGTTTGTGGATGAATTAACACATTAGTGGAAGCGAAAAACTTAGCCTCAGAAAAAGTATATAATGCTGACGAGTCTGCCACGTATTGGCGTCGTATGCCACGAAAAGTCCTCGCCCAAGAAGTGAGGAGTCACCATCTGGGAGTAAGGATTCCAAAGATAGGGTAACAATTCTTGGCTGCAGCAATGCTGCAGGAACACATGAAACCAAGTTGATGGTAACTGGTAAGAGTGTTCACCCACGGGCCTTTAAAGGAATGAGAATTCATCCATCTATCTACCATGGTACTAAAAAAGGGTGGATGACAACTAAACTTTTTCTTAAAAGGTTTGAAAATTACTTTGTGCTTGAAGCTAGAGCACCCTGTAAAGGAACATCCACACTATCAGGCAGTGCCTGGCAGGTACGAGTGCTAAGTCCGTCATCAGACACTTTGTGGCAACTTTGACAGGCCAATCTGCATATTGCCCTTGCCCACAGAGTGAAATCACCAGACCCTGCCAAATGGTTTCACGCCAGGTCTGGAGCAATGGCACTGCCAGCAATAAAAATTTACCACTCTCTACACTATATAATTTCCTGCACTGTTCTTTTTTTCTTTTTTATGCACACAGCAATCAACATGCTTCACAGCAGTATTTTTTCCCTTCAACTTTGCTGAGCATGGTGATACTGCACTCATGGCCTGCTGACTACCTACTGGCCACCGTACAACTTGACTGCCCAACCACCTTAACAGTATGGACAACAACAAAGGCATGCCCGAGAGACTTTGCCCAGTGACAGTACAACCCGCTGGGAACTGGCTGATAATGTGGATGAGGCTTAACTCTGTTGGCCCCAATCTAAGGTGTAAAATATTTTTGATTTTAGATAAATGTTCAGCACATCCCAAAGCAGAACCTTGTTTGGAAGCATTAATGGTTGTATTATTTCTTGCTTTAAGCTCTGTTCTACCTTTGGTAACACAGCAATATGTATGTGGAATGAACTGGCATGACTAGGGGTTGGGCATATGTTTACATAGGGGGTTCTCTTAGGGGTCAATTCCTGTTTTCTGGCATTTTCTGTGTTCCGGCAACGGTCAGGTTCCAAGGTTGCTGGATTACAGAGGTTCAATTTGTACTGTCCTTCAATGATACAACCTCACTGAAGATGACTTATGATTTGTAGTTCAATTACAAGGAGACAGAGTCTGCTAATGTCTCTTCTAAAAATATATCATTATCATTATTTAAAACCAAGTCTCCTTCTCCAAGGTTTTCTGAAGCTTCATGGCAGCAGCTGGGAAAGGATGGACTCCTGTGAAGTGTAACGTTCTTTGATGAGGTTGTGCTCTGATGAGACAACCTCACTGAAGGGGACTTTTCACTCATAGAATACACAAGTGGAATCTAGCCATGCCAATACATATATATACTTCTTTTCTTTCATGCATGTTTGCTATTTCCTGCATGAGCAAGGAACATCCAGAACAGATGACTGATCCTTTGAGGAAAAAATTCCCAATTTGCTCTCTCTATTTTTTCTTTTTGCAAGTAATACAGGAGGGGAAGATTTCCAGCCTTCCACTCCTAGCCACCTTCTCAAACATGCAGGAGGTACGTGGGCTTCTCCTTGTTCCCTCCACTTCAGACGGATATATCCTCTTTGTCAACCTTTCCTCACTCATTTGTTCCATATGTCCAAACCATTTGAACACACCCTCTTCTGCTCTCTCACCCTCACTTTTATTACCATGTATCTCTCTTACCCTTACATTACTTACTCAATCAAACCATCTCACACCACATACTGTCCTTAAACATTTCATTTCCAACACATCCACCCTTCTCCGCACAACCCTATACATAGGCCATGCCTCGCAACTTTATAATATTGCTGGAACTACTATTCCTTCAAACATACCCATTTTTGCTGTCCAAGATAAAATTCTCTCTTTCCACACATTCTTCATCGCTCCCAGAGATAATGCAGATACATATCCACCCACCTTTGTCCTGAGTCTCGCGGTCTCATTCAGTAATTCACAAGTTGCGCAAAACACTTCCATAACTTCAACGAAAAACTGCTTACCCCGTCTGGGTCATCCAACTTCTTCAGCAGACTTCTTTAGCTAGAGGGATACCACTAAAATCTTCAGCTTCCATTTGCTGTCTCTTTTGACAAACTCTTGTGATCTCCTTGGCATCAGCTGAATGTTTACACATTTTGCATGTCTGTGCAATAGATGGAGATGCTTAAGGATAATTAGTCAATAATCTTGTATTCACCGGTATGTAAACATTTCTCACAACATAACACTGAGATAACAATGCCTAAACACAGATGGAAAACAATTGTACAAGCATAGACACACTGAACACATCAGTTACCCGCCAGCGTTCACTGTGAGTGAGCTGATTCAACTTTAATGAATGCAGAGTGAACCAAGGAGACTGTATATAGGAAGTATAACCATCGCTGATTACCAGTATTTCTAAAGAGTTGTTAAAATATGCTACTAACACCATCTTATGAGTAGGATAGTAACTTGTAAATGTATAAAGAAAACCAAAGTAATTCGTGAGTGAAACATTACAGAGAATGCTTAAGGATTTGTTTCATTTTTCATCACCATTTGCAGAAAAATGAATGATTTCTAACAGTTACTGGAACCATTAACTCTTACCTTCTGGAATCTCTTGGAAATTGGTCATCATATGTGTCACATCTTCTTTACTGAATCTTTCAATACAAATTGTCAGCATAGTACACGACCAGCATACAACAGTAGATTTCTGTGGTGTCAACAGACTGCTGGGGTAGCAACCAAAATATAATAGATATCAAGTTCATGTTAGATTAAAATCACACCAAGCTGGGAGAGTAATATATCCTAAATAAATCTTCCTTGGTTGGAGTGATGTTAAGCCCTATGACACCACACTGCAGAAAACATACAATATACAATAAAGCCAAAATCAAAAGTTAAATGCAGTCTTAAAAAAAATTTGTGAGCAGTTTGTTTTCCTAACAATTTTCGTAAGGTGGAGCTCTTGCATGAGGTTATGTATAATGTGGACTCCCAAGTCCTTCTCACACACACACATTCCTGCAGTTTATTTCCTACAAGATAATATTTGCAGCATAGCCCTCCTTTAACTGTGCCCCATCCTCGTTTCTTTGACCTCACTGGTGCTGAATTCCATCAATCATGTATCAGACCAGCTACGGAGTTTGCCTAAAGTCCTCGTACAAGTTGACGCAATTTTCATTATTCTTTACTTTGCTCATGGTTTTGGCATTATCTTCAAACACATTCAGGTATGAGTCCAGTCCTGGTAATTGTTTTTAGGTGTGTGTATGTATAAAAGCTTACTGGGATAGAGTTCTTCACTCTGAGGGCCTCTGCATTTGGATGTTTGTGTGCAAAGAAAAGGAAGTTGATGAAGAGCAATGTGCCAAATATGGAAGGGGGGGGATGTAGCATTGCAGAGTTTTGGGTAAAACTCTGAGCATTGATTGCAAAACAGAAGTTTAGATATCAAAGATAAATCTGAAAGGTAGTTAGATTGGGCAGATGTGTTCAAGGGTTGATGCAGGCAACACTACCGTTTGCTGGTGCAATATGGATCTATATCAGTACTTTGGACATGAAAGTGCCAGCATCTGGTATGTTTATCTGAATGTTAATGTCTTGATGACTATGGTTTTAAAGAACTTGTAAATCACGGAATAGAGTGAGAGATGGAGCAGTCTTTTGATATGGTATGAACATGTGAAGATACACACATGTCTGGGAAATTATTAAAATAGTTTTTGAATAGTGGGAGCATCTACATAGGAAAACCAAAGGTAAGTTGGCATGATGGGTTGAAGAAGTGGATGGGTGGAAGGAGAAACCTACGGGAACATACTGAGATGGTAGTGTGTGAAAGAGATGTCCTGCATGACTTGTACTCATGTTGAGGGTGTTGGTCTGCAGAGCTTGAAGAAAAAGAAAAAAGCTTTGATATCTTACAGAACATGAGGAACTGAATCTTAAAAAAGAAAATCTGTTGCAGTCTCCTTACTGGAGAAGGCTGAAGGACTGAGGAATTTGTGTTGTACCACAGACCCAGCGAGGCAATGCATCAGTGAGAGCCTGCAGTATGAAGCAGACCAGGATACCGGGACGCTGGGTCCTGGCCGTTACAAGCCTCGTTGTGACCAGTATGGTAGATACGCCGCCAGCCAGTGCAGCCCAGGCAGCACGTATGTTAATATAATATACCCTAAACTGATTCATGACAAATCATTCATCTTTGTTGATACAGTACTGATCAACATGTAACATGCTCTACAGTATTATTACCAAACTGTATTAATTTAAAACATCATTTGATATCCTAACTTGGGAGCTGAACATGCCATGGACTCATGGGAAATAAGTCCTACAAACTCATGGGAAGGTGAGTGCCATGGGACTCGTGGAAGGTTTCTTATACTTTAACTGACCTCTAGTACCACAGTAAGCAAATCCTGGTTTCCCTCTATATGGTATCCTCTAACTCAAAAAGATTTAGATGACGGATTCTCTTACTACTGCATATGATTCAGGATGGATTCCTATACAACCATGTATGATTCAAGCCATAATTCAACTACTAACTGATTCAAGATCTAAATTCCCCATACAATTATCCAAGATTCAGGCCATGGGTTCTTTAACTACCAGCTGAGTCAGGATCTAGATTCCCTTAACAACTGTCCATACTTCAGGCCCTAGATTCTTTAACTACCATTTGACTCTAGATCTAAACTGTCTTAACAACTGTCTGTGATTCAGGCCACAGTTTCTGATCTGATTCAGGGTCTAGATTCCCGTAATAACTACATATAATTCAAGACAAAGATCCTCTAACAAATACTTTTGCCAGATGCTACTGTGTGAACACAGATGGGGAGAGGCTGTTTGGTGAGGGACCTGCCATGGACCAGGACAAGATCAACTGTCGTGAGTAACAGTCTCAGTATATTCAAAGATTCTTTATGCAACAATTTATTGAAACATGACCGATTGGTCACTGTTAGATGACAAGCATATTGTGGTGGTGACTGATTAATGACAGACCAACACACACACATATATATGTATTTTCACTCCAAAGGTGTCTATCTTTCCCTGCTACCGGAAGCAGGGTAGATTTTAGAAAGAGGCCCTGAATAACCCTCCCCTTCTTGTATTTGCAATTTCTACAAAGGGAAACAGAAGAAGGAGCCACGTAGGGAGTGCTCATCCTCCTCGAAGGCTCAGATTGGGGTGTCTGAATGTGTGTGGATGTAACCAAGATGAGAAGAAAG
>JAUUDW010217137.1:0-10239 GCA_032361385.1 Panulirus guttatus | reverse complement strand
ACAGAATAGTAGTAGCAGTTTCTTTTTTGAATACAGATAAACAAATGAGATTTCCTAGGGTGTTTAGTTTTTCAGACAATTTGGGAGCCCTGCTACCTCAGGGAAACACTGTGCTAGAGTTGCCCTCTGTCAGTGGCCTGTCAATGGTGGAGGACAGAAGTCTAAGAAATGGCACTGGAGTTTATCTGTTATATTGGGGAGTAAAAGGGATGTATGATAGAGAGGTGATGGCAATGAATGTAAATGGGATGACTGGTGAGAGTGAAAGGAGAGAGCTTGTGGAGAAATTTAAAAGTTATGGTTTGGATGTGCTGGGTATTTAGGAAACTCGTATCTCTGGGCTGGGTGTATGGAGTGAAAATGGAAATCATGAATGCAAGTTATAGCAGGGTGTGGAAGGAGGAGTGGTATGGACAAGGATGAATGAAAATTGTCAGGAAAGATTGAAAGGAGGATGTGCAATTGTGCTGTCATCGAAAGTATGGGAGGGTGTTATAGAGCATGGATGGAATGGGTCAAGAATAGTGTGGATGATGAGAAGGATTGGAATATTGAAGTATGCATGGGTTATGATTATATGTGCCTGTGAACATGAAGGATATGTGAGGTATAAATGGTCTTCCCACACACTTCTAAACTCAGTCACAAACTTTTATAGTTTCTCACTTGAATCTTTCTGCAGCACTGTGTCATCAGCTATCAACAGCTGACTCACTTCCCAGGCCACTCATCTCCTACAGACTGTATACTCACCCCTCCCCTAGACTCATCATTTACCTCCCTCACCACTCCATCGATAGACAGATTAAACAGCTGAGGTAACAACACACACCCCTGCAGCAGGCCCACCTTTGCTCTGAATAACTCGCTTTCCCTTTTTCCTTCTCATACACGTGCCATACACCCCCAATAAAAACTTCTACTGCATCTAGCAGCTTTCTTCCCATGCCATATATCCTTAAAACCTAGCATAAGGCATTACTGTCAACCCTATCATATGCTTTATCTAGATTCATAAATGCCACATACAAATCCCTCTTTTTCTCTTAAGTATTTCTCACACACATTCTTTAAAGCAAACACCTGTTTCACACATCCTTTACCACTTCTGAAACTGCTGTGCTCCACATGTACTTAATCTTAAGTTGTTTTCACAAAATTCACTTGTTGTCACAACAGTCTAGAGTAAATTTCATCCTTTTCACTGCCATTACTGTTGGGTTTTCTTTATTCTAGAAAACGTAAAGGAGAGGATGAACCTGACATTGCACCAAAAAAAATAAAAACTGAGGATGAAGAGGCCATGCGCATGCAAAACAAGATTATGTTTAAGTATCGTGATGAGCTGTCCAAAATCCTTAAGAAAAAACAACTTAGTTGTATTTTGGAATACAATGATCAGCTCCTTCCTGAAGGAGAGAGTAAGGTAAGATTTTGCCATTTGAGACATGTATACTTTTCATTATAATTCTAGTAATTTTTGTGGAAGATTGGAAGAAATTTAGGTATTTGATGAAACCTCTTGGCCATTACTATTGATTTTACTGTGGATTCTTGCTAGTTTGACCTAACCTGGGAAAAGGGGCTTTTGAATTAGCTAGAAATGTCAGGTTATCAGAGAATTCCTTTCAAAAATACTACAACTGTATCTGCAAGATACTGAGGCATTCTTCACATGGGTTTCCCTGTGTCTCTCAGACTGCAACTCAGACAACCTTCCTCCACACACATATCTACAGGATTAGTTATTCTGAGAGGTCAGCTAGCACTCAGCAGTGAAGGCATGGGTGACATGTTTCTAATCATTTGTTTAAAATTCATTCTTTATAGTGAAAATTCCAGCAAAAATTAGATGGTTTCTTTACAGGAGGTTGGAACAACTTGCAGAATTGCAAAACTGTAGAAAGCACCACAAATCTCAAAAGTTGAAAGGAAAGCTGTTTGAAGAAGTGAATGATATATCCTTAACTCAAAATGATTTATGAGATTGTCACAAAATTAGAAGTGTTGTAGCAATCAATCAAATTTGACAGTGTGATAATTAACCAGAAAATAGTGGAGGGAAGCTCCATTTGATGCTTAGGAATCTAAGGACCAGGGAGGCCTCATGATCCTTGCATGGACAATAGGGGACCAACCCAGTAACCTGCAACAAATTATCAAATTGATAAGTGGTAATGTGGTGAAGAGCAAGCCAGGGTTAAAGAAACAATTGATAAGTACACATTTACTTAAAAGTGCAAAAACGAGTACATACACAAAAGCAAGCTTAACTGTGAAAAAATGAGTAATGCTCACACATTTTCCATGGTTAGAGAATGCAAGGGTGTGCTAAATCAGGAAGCATGTCTGCACAGACTCGCCTCTCACACACAGCACAAGTACGAACAATATTCCTCAGACTTAGGAAACAAACGAACAAAAGATAATGCCACAAACAGAATGAAAGACTTAGATAAACATAAAATGCCATACATCATTAATGACAATGAATACAATATATCACTGATAGTTTTAGTGGTTCATTTAGCAGAATAAAATGATCATTGATATCAGAGTGCAAATGTTTGAATCAGTGAGGAGTGAAGATAAAATAAGAAATGATAGGATTAGAAAGGTGTGATAGTAAGAGGAGTATGTATGAGAACTAAAGAGATTGTGCTGAAATGTTTTGGACATACGGAAAGGTGCGTAAGGAAAGGATGACTAAGGGTGTATTTATGTTTGAAGTGGAAGGAACAAGGAAAAGGGAGAAACCAAGGAGAAGGTGGAAGCATGGAGTGAAAGATGCTATTGAGACTTGGCCATAACATTCAGGAGCATGCAGGGCATGTAAGGCATAAAATGAATTAGAGCAGTGAGTTTTATAGGGGACGACATGCTGTCAGTGGGCTGGATCAGGGCATGTGAAGCGGTTGATGGTAATCATGGAAAGATTTGTGGGGTTTAATTATGAGAGGGGGGTATGGTTTTGGTGCTTTTACATGACAGCTAGATAGTGGATTTGATCAAATGGGGCCATTTCTTCATATGTTCCTGGCACTACCCTGCTGTTGCAATAAGGTCTGTGCGGCCTGGTTGTGGATAGGGAACTGTGGTTTCGGTGCATTACACATGACAACTTAAAATGGATTTAAGCAAATGTAGCCTTTCCTTGTCTGTTCCTGGGACCACCTCGCTATCACAGGAAATGTCGATCAAGGAGCAAGTATGAAAAATATATGTAAATCACATTTATGGACTGGATAAAAGCATGTTATAGGGTTGATAGAGATGCCTTGTGGGAGGCCAAATGAATATATGGTGGGGGAGGATAGCTTTTATGAAAATATGTAAGGCATGGGAATGGGTTGTGAGGAGAGTGAGTGGGTCCAGGTAAAGGTTGATCTTTATTTAAGCTTCAGAGCAATACCTGTATTATTCTTTTGTTCTTTCATAAGTCAAGTTGTGATGAAATTGGCATCCCAGAAGTGTTTTTACTGCAAACTTAGAGGTTCTGGTTGATGACATGGTATCAGTGGGACCACCAGCAGATGATGTAACATTTTGTTAACTAACCACTCTTATCCATGTGGTTAGGGATATTGTAGAATTATCACTGTACAACAAGTAAGATGTGTGCCCACTGTCATTCATATTAGTAATGCTCTAGGCACTTGTTACCCCATGTTGATTTGTGGATATGTACCTATAACATGCTATATATAACCCATTCAGCTGATGTAATTTGCTTAAAGCTGAAATGGTTTTTCTAGTTGGGCCTTACTTTTATTGTTTGCATTGTAAGCCTATCTCTCCCAGTTCACTTCAGTGTTCTTTGGCCTTTGAAAAACTGAGGTTTACTGTTGTATGAAGTATGTGATAGATGAAGGATATTTTGCCAAAGATGCTGGACTTCAGCTAGTTGAGGTTACACTACAAGTAAAAAGTCACGTTTACGTAAAATACCTCCAAGGGTCATCTTGATTTTTCAGTTTGAATCCATCAAATCATCTCTATGAGTATGTGGAGAGGTTAGTAGAGCAGGTGGGAATAATTGTGGTAGCAGGGAGAGGCTAATTAATATTTGTAGGCAGACATACATGTAATGCTGTGCACTCAATGGCTGTTGCAGGATGCTTGGGAATGTAGTTGTAGTAAATAGCTACTTTCCTGGTACACTTAAACTTATACCCTTAGTGAGACTGTATCATTGGGAGTACAGTCTCATCAAATAACTTCTCATTCCAAAGGAGTCTACATTTCCATGCTACTGGAAGTAGCATGACCTTGGACTGCAGGAACCTTAAGAAAGGCCCTGGATAACTGTAGGACTTTCATAGATATTGGTCCTGTCATTGGACTAAAGCACGGCATATGCAGGAACAGGGTAAACCATAGAAAGGTCTGTGGGGCCTGGTTGTGGATAGGGGCTGTAGCATATTTATGTGTGAGGTGGAGAGGAAGGTGAGTGGTTTCAGGTGAAGGTGGGTCTGTGTCAGGATGTGCAATGTCGCCATGGCTGTTAGTGTATGAATGGGGTGGTGAGAGAGGTAAATGCAAAGGTCTTGGAAAGAGGGGTGAGTATGCAGTGTGTAGGGGGTGAGGTGGCTTAGAAAGTGAGTTAATCGTTGTTTGCTGATGATTCAGCACAGGTGACATATTTCAGTGAGAAAGTGCAGAAATTAGTGTCATTCTCTTTAGACTACATTTTGTCTTTACAGACTTTTGTGGGTTAAACCAAAAACCCAGATGTCAGTAAGAAGGAAATTTATTAAGTCTACTAGTAGCTTTTTTGGAATGATATTTTGAATTTTAGCAAGGCCCCTATGAAAGATTGAAAATCATGAAGTGTTGCACTTTTTTTGACATAGTGAATAGACCTTGTGGTTCCTGAAATTCCTTCTTCAGGAGAACCAGTTTCCAGTTTCCTTCTAATTCATGACCGAAGTTTTTTGTTATGAGGCTACTTTTGAAGATTTTTCTGTAATTCTTCTCTTTCATGTGGGAGTGCTCACATGCATAAGGGATAAGCTGCAGAGAAGAGAATTGTTGGATTTTAAAGTTGCAAAACTCTTCTGTCTGAGGTGATGTCCTTCATGCAGTTTTCCATATTTTTTCACCCTGCCTGGCTTTCCCTTCCTTTTTACAGTGATCCCTTTCCACTTCTTTGATTGCCTTGGATAAGTGCCCATGATCTATAAAATGTGTGTGTTTCATGCAGTTGGTGAGAGGTTGGTCTATGGACCTGAAAGGTGAGCATTTGCTGCAAATAACAGTGAGTCATCTGTAAAGAGTCAGAGTAGACTGCTGTCTCCTCATCATATATGCGACTGGATAGAGTTATAGCTGGTGTATTTTCAAGAAATGTATCTCATGCTAACACCATTTTCCTCATTGTGTGTGAAGTGATTTTTGTCACTAATAGGGATCATTTATCCTTTACACCACTGACTTATCTTTTTTTTATTATACTTTATCGCATTTTCCCGCGTTAGCGAGGTAACATCAGGAAACAATCAAAGAAAGACCCATCTGCTCATATACACATACAGCCAGTCACCAACTTACGATGGGGTTATGTTTCAGTATACCCATCGTAAGTTGAAAATACACTTAGCACGGTTGTTTACCCTTGTTATCGCGTGACTGCCTGGAAGCTGTGGCTTGCTGCTGCTGTGCAGCATATTGCTAGCCCGGGGAAGATCCAGATTCAAAATTTGAAGTATGTTTTCTACTGAATTGGTATTGATATTGCACTCTTTGAAAGTAGAATAATTGTAAGTGGAACCATCGTAAGTTGGGGACTATCTGTAAATGCACATTCATGTACATATACATGCACATACATATACATACACATACATATACATATATACACATATACATACTCATCCTTGCTCGCCTTTATCTATTCTCGGCACCACCCCACCCCACAGGAAACAGCATCGCCACCCCATGTGTCAGTGAGGTAGCGTCAGGAAACGTATGAAGAAAGACCGTATCTGTTCACATCCATTCTCTAGCTGTCATGTGTAATGCACCAAAACCACAGCTCCCTATCCACATCCAGGCCCCACAAAACTTTCCATGGTTTACCCTGGATGTTGTACATTCCCAGGTTCAGTCCACTGATGGCACTTCGACCCCAGGATGCCACATCATTCAAATTCACTCTAGTCCTTGCATGCCTTTCACCCTCCTTCATTTTCAGGCCTCAATCACTCTAAATCTTTTTTACTCCATCCTTCCACCTCTAATTTGGTCTCTCATGTCTCCTTGTTCCCTCCACTTCTGACATATATCCTCTTTGTTAACCTTTCTTCACTCATTCTCTCCATATGTTCAAATCATTTCAACACACCCTCTTCTGTTTTCTAAACCACTCTTTTATCATGTGATTATCCTATCGTTCCTTATCCTGCTATCAGACCAAAAGATATCAGGCTTATAAGTATGATGGCATACATGTCTTTTGCATCTGTCATTTGGATGTTATATTATCACTGTTCTATTGGATGTGAAGTATGAGGTGGGATAATGCTACAAACTGATCAGGAGAAGGACACCTCATCACTATAAAGGACCGTTAAACATACATTAAAGAAGATGGTATGCCCATTGAAAAAAGTGCTAGAATTAATGATTTCATTTGTTATAAAACTTTCTTCTTGATATTGATATGTCTGTACTTGGAGGAATGCAATCTAAGGGTAAGGAAGAGTATCATAAAACTGAAGCCTTACTATTGAAACATTGACTGGTGATTGCTGATACACTTGAATTTAGCTTTCCATCCATTTCTGTAAAATGAAGGAACATTTTAATCTTATGACTCATGCTTCAGCCTCTCAAAACCTTTATTCTTTCTGATTTCTTGAAAAGTAATCAGTTCTCTCTCCATATGTGTGTGCTATAATCCTGCTCATTCCACTACTGATAATTTCTGTGCTGCTCATGCTCCCTTGTTCTGCACACAGGAAGCATCACATTACATACAGATGTGAATCTACGAGAGATTTCAACATGATACAGGTATATTCTGTTGTAGTTAGAATTTTTCACCTCATATTTTAATTTGAGTCTTTATTGGTTGCAGATGCTTGATGTTATTGTTGATGTAATGACTTTTGGTGCAATGGAACGTTGTGAAGTTTGTAAAAATGGACATTTCTCATATACGTAAGTAAGAGTGCTTTAGTGATTTTTTTTCAAATTGCTTAGTGCATTCTTTTTTTAGATAGTTGTGTGGTTTTGCATGTGTGCACTTTTTTTTTTTAAGATGTATGTTACAGTTAGAGAGATTTACATTCATTTTGTCCTATCTTGTACTTTGTATGTATACCATGCTTTAACCATTTGCATACATACATACCCATTTTCTCTTGGAACCAATTCATCAACCAGTTCCATAGGGGAGGATGAACAGCTGGGTTGGCTGTTAGCTGGGTTTCCTTCTTCTAGATTTGTTCGTAGGCTTGTGAGATTGATGGTTCGCAATGCTTACCTCTTCATGACAGAGGCTAAGGTGTGTGTGTGTGTGTGTGTGTGTGTGTGTGAGTGTGTGTGTACTTACAGATGCATAGGTGTTTTTGTGCATTCACATGCATGTGTCTTTGCTCATATATAATTAATTAAGTACTTATACAACAACGGTACCCATTTCATGGGACTCTTGCAGCTTTTAGGCTACTCTTCACATAAGAGCAGAGTTAGGTTGGCTCCTTTTAGGATGGGAAGGTTCTCTATTCCTTTCCATCCACTGAAAATGATGCAGCCTCATTGTAGGTAACTTCATGCTTGTCATCACCTTTTGTAAGTGGAGCCCAGGAACCTTGCCTATATGTGTACACACATCTTCCATATACATGAGGGATGCTTTCTTAGAAAACTGCTTGCAGATCAAATTTGTGTGTTATTACACAGTAAACAGGGGGATATGTTTTGTACTTTTACATAATTTAAGTATTTTCAAGTCCTCATTGGATGAAATTTATGGTCCTGTTTCCCCATGGCTGTGGTGGTTGAGCAGACTTAAGGCGCATCATCCCAGTCTGCCTTCCGTGCTGCAGCCGGAGTTACATCACTGAGCTGTATTTTTTTTTCTCTCTCTCTCTCTCTCTCTCTCTCTCTCATTAGAATCCTGTACAATAGCTATGCAACTAAAGAGCACAGGTAAATAAGTAATTGTTTGCTTTCTCTGTTGGAAGTAGTTTAAGAGAAATTGATAAATGGATTAGACTATTATTCACATTTTAGAAAGATGATATCACTCAGTAACAAAGATATTTATCCATCCTTTATTAAGTAAAAGAAAGCTTATAACAGTTCTGAAAGAAATGTTGATTAAAAGAATCAATTATGCTACATAGTTAATTACAACAACTAGGGAGGTATATTACCAGTACTATCTGCTAGGGTATCGGAAGAGTTAGTGATGGCTGCATAATGAGCCAACACTTCAGTGGTTGTTAAGTTGCACTCCACTGACCCGGGTAGCTGTCATTTCTTTCTGCCTCACTCACATGTGGACTACTAGCATTCTGTCTGCAAACATACAACCTCCCCTTGTCATACATAATATTAATCAACACGTAACTCACACAGCTCATTCTTTGTGACACTAGATTTTTTTGTTTATGCAAAGGATTGATCCTTCCTTGTATGAAGTACTGCTCTTACATCAGTGGTATTTCTAGCTCTGCATCTGTACTCGAACAAAGTTGAGTCAAAAGTGATCCGACTTATAAAGACTCTCAGGTGACTTCTGAACTCTACCTGCTTGCCCTGTGCTGCATTGTTAGTTCACTTTCCCTTTTCAATAGGTATTACTTTGGTTCCTGAGAGCTGGCTGCATGTATGCCCCCACCACTAGGTAGACCACACAATATTCGCCAAGAAACTGCATCACGTGATTACTGTATGGTGATTTTGATAACTGTTTCTTTCCCTATATCTCGAAGCTTTGGAACTCTCCACCTTCTCATATCTTTCCCAATACCTATGACCTGGCATGTTTTAAAAGACGGGTTTTCACTTCCTCCAAAATGTTTAAGTACTTTCCCTTGTCTTTTCATTTTCCCTTTCATAATCCTTTCTACAGTTCAAATAAGGCTTGGCCCCGGTGTGGACTTTTGTCCCTGACAGGAGCCTCCAACGTAAAAAGAAAAAAGATAAATAAGTATACTAGCCATAAGACCACATGATTTAGAAACCTACAGACCACCCAAAAATATTTTGGAGGATTTGAAGATAATACAAACAAAAAGTGAGGGTACACTGAGGAATATTGACAAACCAGAAGTGATAATACTTTGGTTAGATTATTTAGATTCAAATTTTGTGCTGTGAGAAAAGTATGGATTGTAATGTGGATGTAATTTTAGCTTCAAAAAAGAGAACAATGCCTTGGCCAGTTAAGCTGAAAAATTTAATGAATTAATTAGCTTATGAAGGCTTTAAATGTAACACAGATTATAAGCAAACCAACAAGAAGTAACACCGTTGATCTGATCTTTACAAATTACATAGTGCTAATTACAGACATTAATATTAAAAGAATTGCGTATTTTAGACTATAATATACTAACTATAACACTCAAGTGGTTACAGGCAGAAAGGGTGAGGTGAAAGAAGTTTTAACTTAGTATGTCAAAGAATTTCAGTTTCTTTCAAAAAAAGTGGAACAAAGTAGATAAACTTATAGATTATCTACAGTGGTTAGACAGTCTGAATAGCAGTAATGCAAAATCAAGCATAGCATTTTTTTACCAGCTTGTAAGTGAAATGATTGTAAAATTAGTGTCAAGTAAAGATGTTTAACATGAATATATAGATACCATATGATGTAAAGCAGTGGTTGCATATGTAATAAAGAATAAAAATTTTTAACAAGTGAATATGGAATGGAACAATTAGAAGAAAAAGTAAGGAATGCAGGCAAGTAAATTATCGAGTCACACAAAAGATAACAAGATACAAAAATAGAGGCGTGTTTTGAAGCATGGACCAAAACCAAAAAGTCAGATTTGCTTACATGAACAGAAAGAGAACAAAAAGTTTGAGATTGGACCGTTTAGAGAAAGTGACAGTTATGTTACGGTGCATTACACATGACAGCTAGAGACTGAGAGTGAGGAGTGTAGCCTTTGTTTGTCTGTTTCCTGGAACTACCTCATGGATGCAGGGGATGACGATGCTGTTTCCTGTGGGGCGGGATGTCTCTGGGAATGGATGAAGGTGAACAAGTATGAATGTGTA
>JAUUDW010217136.1:0-22112 GCA_032361385.1 Panulirus guttatus | reverse complement strand
CCTGAAGATATCATTGTTTAAGTCTGAGGGACTGCAGACAACTGTGTGACGTGATTCGTGATTCATACAGATTACCGCGATCGCCTGGTTCTTTCCCTTGCGGCAGGTGGAGCAGGGGATCGAACGCTGAATGTTTCCCGAGCTTCGGCTGGATGCACGATCCAACACGGACACGCATATTCCCGGGGAAGAAGCCTCAATACTGAGAGACGCCATCCTGTCCGCTAGCAAAGGTTCATGGGGTCCCGCTGGCGAACCTCTGTTCTCCGGTTCATCATGCACGAGATGAAGCCTCGTAAAGTCCGTCCATATTCTACTGACAAGGTGGTACCCGCCTTGTTGCCCGGCCGCTAACCATCATCTGCCTTGTCCCTCATCAAAGATCCCACGAGCGCGTGGCCTCGTGACGTAGTGTATGATCCGGGGATCTCGCGAGAGACGTGTGTGAGAGAGAGGAAGGTCTCTCTCTCTCTCTCGCTCAAGGCGAGGCTCGAACCCGTCCGTATTGCTTCGCCACTCACGGCGGTAGCGCTGCTCACATGATGTGTTTACTTTTCTAAAGTTTTGGTGCATTATTCAGCGTAAACAACAATGGGATGTGCTTTATCTCCAGGATGGCGGGAGAAGGACAGAGCCGTGAGGAGTGTCTTGATGAACCGTCCTGTGTAGACAGATTCTGTCACCAGTACAGACAGACAAACAGATTCCTAAACTCATATTCCAGGTAAATATAACCTTTATATATGAATAAAATGGTTTGAAAAATGCAGCAAATAACAGAGAAATTCAGATTATGTTGTAACGCTAGCGAGAGGAATGGTTAGCGAGATTCTCTCCTCTTCACTGCAGGATTACGAGAATAAAGAAAGGATATCAGGCTCCTCTCTTGCTACGTACTGGAAGGAATCATACGAAACGATCCTTCCTTCGACCAGAACTTTATCATGCATATTTCATGGCCATTATCATGCAAATAAGAGGAGAGCCTTCAGGTATTTGGATCAAAACATCCTTGACCGTGTGTACACATCATATCATACCCCAAGTGTTAATGTAATGATAAAAAACATTTCATCTAAAATATGTGCGATTTGTTTCGGGCTTCAATTAGCGTCTGCTGGAGCTGTGTGGTGACCTGGTTAGCAGAGAGTGCAGGTGCTGTGCGAGGAGGAGGAGGAGGAACAGAATGCGACACAGATGTTGTCAGGAGAAAAAGATTTTCAATGAAAGGACAAATTCATAAGAGTCATTGAAGCTCCTACACCACAAATGAAAGACGAGGAGCTGGTGCAGTGACCGTCACACGTCTATTACCGGTTATAATGACGTTGTTAAGGAACAGGTCATTACCACGGGTGGGGAGTGAAGGGCGAAGGTGACTGGGCAAGAGACTGGACGAACAGTCGACCTTGTGAGACAGTATGACGCCTCGGAAGTTGTAGAGAGGAAGAAAAAGACCCATTGATGTTGCAAATGTCAAAATAATTCGCTAATTTTGTATTCCTGTTTCATCACAAGAGATAAGGAGCCACATGTGTGGTCTGCTTCATCAGAGATACAGTCAGTAATTACAGATAGTTATAGGGCCCTCCCCCTGTCTCTCTACCAGCCTGGTAGGGCTCTCTCTGTCTCACTACCAGCCTGGTAGGGCCCCCCTGCCTCACTACCAGCCTGGTAGGGCCCCCCCTGTCTCACTACCAGCCTGTTTCTACCATGCCATCCATCTGGCTGATGCTTCTGGTCGTATATACGACAGTAATGGCAGACAGACAACCTTCATTCTTCTGTTGCTAGTCATCAGTTTAATGGATTCAAAAGTCCTGATCTTTATTTAATACTTATCACTACGACGGGTCACACAGACAGACACCACGCGGATACAGACAGACGGGTTAATGTGGCAGGGCAGCGTATGTCCACAGCCAGGCTGTAAACGTTGATATTGCTATCATACTACCATTCCTATGATAAGCAGTAGGTACAAGGTCCAGAACCACTGGCTCAGATGGCGTAGAACCACCACACGGTAGACGGACGTAGAACCAGACGATAGACGGTTCAGAAGCTGAGGTCTCGTGGTTCGTGGGTTCCACGTCTCTCAAGAACCGACATCAGACGTCTCGGAAGTAGTTCGGCCGCTTTGTTATTCTCAGCGGCAGAGGTCGCCTTCCTCAGACGCGGTGAGGAATGTCTCTTTGGTTCTGCTGTGGAGGACACCACAGTGCACTCCTTGCCGCAACGCCCGTCTCTTGTGTTGCACGGGAGAGACGGAGGGAGACGGTGGCGGTAATGACAGGCGTGCTCAAAAACCTTTGGTTGCACACACCACAGCTCTTCTGAAAGCTTAATCGAGGCGTCGAACCTGATAACACGCGCCTCCCTTATCTACCATGGAAGGTGATAAGGATCATTCCCGATAAGTCTTATCCTGTGTAATGCGATAAGATGATTATATTGTTGTTTATAATTAAAGTAATTTCTTTAATGTACTCAGGAGGACCCAAGGTTTAGCACTGTCTTCCCTCCACTTAATGTTCAACCCTGTATCAAAAATCTTGGTTTAACTCGTTTAGATGTACTCCATGCCGAGTAAATCTTACGCTTATGGCAATACACGTTGAAATTATGAATGCAATGCATCGTGCAACATTCCTGAACATAAGAATTCATTCATAAATCCTCTTGAACAAAATTACCGTTCGCGAGATTAGCACCACGTGCCGTCTGGCTGGCTCCCACCTACCACGGACGCGTACGTGGTGCGTGTGTCTCTGGTTGGGAACCACTGATGTACGTACGTAATTCCTCTCAGACATGGTCTCTGTGGAGACCAGGTCCCCGGGTATGGTCTGTGGTCCAGCAAAACGCAAAGAGGTAAGATAATATCCCAAAACAGACAGAGTTGTTTTGCTCTGTCGAAGACGCCAGTGTTCTTTCCGGTCGGGGCCAGGCGCTGTGAGGGACAAATGAAAGAAAGGGAAAGAAGGCTAACCTTAAACAAAGACAGTTCCATAATGAGTGATTCCTCTGACCCGTCTTATGCATCCAACAACGTCTAAGATCATTTGGTTATAGACGGGATACGTAATTGTTCTCCACACTTAACAAGGTCCTTGACCTTTGACCCGACCCTTGGAGGGTTGGGCCGTATCATACTTTCCCAAGGGTCGTACAGTCGTGCTCAAGGGGTCAATTGCCTTTAAACTGGAGCTGCGATACGCGTTTATTGATACTGACGTAGGGGGGTAGGGGAGGGGGTAAGGGAGGGGGGAGCAGGGGGGAGGGGTTACGGCGCTACGCCGAGGGGAAGACAACGCCGGCCTGATTGGCAACGCTAACTTCTCTTACGTAAGGTTAATTGGCAGATTGGCAACGCTGACTCTTCCTCTATGGGGTTAATTGGAATATAATTAGATAATTGGGTCGGTAATTGGCGTGAGGAAGAGGTGACGATGGTTTGTCTGAGGGTTGACGATGATTCACCAATGGGTTGATGATTCATCGATGGGTTGGTGATTCAAAATGGGTTGACGATTCATCAATGGGTTGATGATTCATGGATGGGTTGACGATGATTCATCGATGGGCTGACGAAGATTCAAAATGGGTCGACAATGATTCATCAATGGGTTGATGATGATTCATCAATAGGTCGACGATGATTCCAAATGGGCTGATGATTCACCAGGTGTCTGTACCGCAGTTGCCAACGACACTACACACAGCGCCTCTTCCGGTCACTGTAATCAGCACATCAAGCAGCTAACAGAGACCTCGTATGACCTCCTGCAGTGACCTCATGTGACCTCCTATGACCAACTGCAGTGACCGCGTACTTCCCCCTACAGTGACCTCGTATGACTACCTGCAGTGACCTCGTATGACCTCCTGCAACGACCGCGTATGACGTCCTGCAGTGACCTCGTATGACCTCCTGCAGCGACCGCGTATGACCACCTGTAGTGACCGCGTATGACCACCTGCAGTGACCTCGTATGACCTCCTGCAGTGACCTCGCATGACCTCCTGGCTACTAAGTTTACGACTCAGGTCAGAGAACAGCAGTTGGACATTGTCAAACTGAACGAAGAAAGTCTGCCTCATCCGTCTTCATTCCACAGCAACCAACCAGCGAGTGGCAAGCCGAAGCTGCGTATTAATACCACAACAAGTAGTCAACCCGCCTCAGGTCTGGCTGCACACACACACTCGGAGCCCCACGTCTCGCGTGGCGCCTGGCAGTGTTTGCTGGAGGACTCCAGTTTCATCCTGCCGGCGGGGTCCTGTGGTGCCTCGTCTCCCATGGAAGGACTCACGTCGGACCATCTTCACTACCACCTCTCTCTCTCTCTCTCTCTCTCTCTCTCCACACGCAACCTGAACTATACAAGTCCGGAGTCACCACACGAGAATGGTATAACCTTAACAACCCTCGCCACCAATCACAGCCGAGCGATTGGCTGTGAAAGGTTTGGGATTTGGAAATATCAAAACATTTTGAGAAACGTAAGAATCAAAGGAAGAAAAAAAAATATGGAGTGAAAGACGTACAGACTTGCGTTTTATTACCCAAGTGAAAAAAAAAATTATACGGAACGGCAACAGCCGCCATCTTGGATGCGTTCCAAACGTCAGATGCTGGCATTCGACCCCGTTACAGAGATCCGGTTGAAATTTATGAGAACGATTAAGTTTTAGCAAGAGAGCAGCGAGGTTTATGTAACCTCTGATACAATCACAAATATATCTAGCCCAACTGTGAGAGGTTTAACACTATTCTTATATCACGGAACCCAAGTAAACTCACGTCTTGTAAACACTGCTCGATTTAACAGACTTTCAAAAACCCAAAATAGGACCCAAAGAGATTTGTCTTGTAATGACGTGAGGTGAGCCTGTTTTTTGACAATATTTTGGGTATCTTAGTATTTGGGTATTTTTTGTCTGTATCATCAGACTTTTGAATGTCATTATAACATAAAAGTTTACCTGATTTTAAGGTAAAATCTCTGCGTTTTGTATTTTATCCACACAACATTTTTCTCCAGTCGAAATCGGAATTTATACTTAATATTTCCCGCCCAGATTTTTTCCCGAGCTTCAAGCTAATATCTCCATATAATATCTCATCCCCAACTCTTCTTTCTTTCAATATTGAATCCAATATTTCTGTTCATTCGAACATTTGTTTATTTTCATTTTTACTCTTCTCGTCACCCTAACACAGCCACTACTCCCCCTGGGGTCATTTCCCATCACGAAACATTTCCGCATCTCGCCGCCGCATGCGGGATGATTTAGTGCGTCGTCAGAAACGTATTAGGGAAAGTTACGTCGAGATATGCACGTTAAAGACGACAGACCCAAATCTGAAAATCTCACACCTTAATCTTAATGACAAACTAATGACTAATTTATGAATAATGACCAAAATAACGAGAATTATGATAATAATTGACGTGACCAAGACATCAACTATTTATTACAGTGGTAATAAAGTCTGCGACACAAGAATAATAAAGACAAACCAAAGTACTGACTGAAAATATAAAGCAAAGAATGTACAGACATCATCCACACTGAGTGTGATAAAGACGATCGGTTATACAGTTTCTGTAGTGCCTGCTAACCCACGGATGGTTGGTTACTTGTCAGCTGCTGCTGGTGTGTCTGTTGTGTCAGATCTGGGAGAGAGAGAGAGAGAGAGAGAGAGAGAGAGAGAGAGAGAGAGAGAGAGAGAGAGAGAGAGAGAGAGAGAATCATAACAAAGCCTGAATACAATTCCCCTAACAAACCCTAACTTAATACCCAGACCACCGAAACCAGGACAGGCGAGGCACCACAGCCAGGTCAGCTGAGACATCACAACCAGGTCAGGTGAGGCACCACAACCAGGTCAGGTGAGGCCGGACAACCAGCCAGGGGCAGGTGTAGTGCCACCTGATCAATGCTAACAACAACACGTCCCTGTTGATGGGTGGAGGAAAATCCCCCAATGTATTGCAGGTTATGGCCGCCTGAAGAACCGGTTCGGAGGTAAGCTTCAGTGGCTTTCGTGAACCCTAAATAAATCCCAACTAAACTTCAAGTGACACTTTTTCAAGCTTCAGCCGCGAACCAGATCTGTGTGAGGCGAACACCAAGTGAGCCCCAGGTGAGATCCACGCCAGCCCCAGGCCGTACCCCAGGTGAGCCTTGGATGAATTTCGGAGGTGCCCCAAATAAGCCCTGCTGGAGATCCTCAGGTAGAGCTCCTTGTGAGCCCTACATGAGTGCGTTTCAGGCGAGCCTTATATAATCTCCTGGCCAATAACACATGAGTCTTGGAAATGCTTCAAGTGAATCCTAGGTGATTCCCAGGTAAGCTGTAGGGATGGTGAGTCCCGAGCGAGCCCCAGGTGAACTCAGGGTGACACGGCACCACGAGAACCCCTCACAGGTCAAGATGAGGTACAATAGAGCCCCCAGGAGAGCATCGTGTGAGCCCCACACACGCACCTAACCTCTTGTTAAGTCAATAAATGAGATCGACCTGGAGCGGTGCAGCCAGGCGTGAGGACGGAGGTCAGCGTCCAACCTGAGCTGTGCTCACCCACCTCGCTCATTACCTCGACTGGAGTTGACAGTGGTGGACTTGGATACGGATCCCAGCCAGAGGACGGTCTCCTCCCACCACCTGCACTACCCGTCCTGCCACCAACACTAATGTAAGTCATCACACACTACACTGCTTCTTACCTTTGAGTAACTGCGATGACGGTTCGCCTTAGGCGAGGTTAACGCGTAGCACTCACCGCATAATCATTATTTCCATTGATCGGGTCACATTACTAAACCGTCCGTTTAATTTTCTTCTGAATGTCTCGACACTTAATCCAAAAGCGTTCCTAATACTTACGGGTAAAACAGAGAACAGCCTCTCCATCTTTCCTGCAAGACATCCACGTATTTTTTGCTCGTTATAATTTCAGTCTATTGGGAGGAATACTTACAGATCTGATCATTCTATTTTTTCTCATGTCACGTAGGTTTCTGGACTGTCTCCTGTTACAAATGCAGCTCTTTCAATTCTCAAAATGAACTAGAATCATTCAAACTACAAAGCAATTACAATGTCATTAGAGAGCATAACTATTCAACAAACTGATTACACCATCAGTCACAGTGAGGGACCAGGGAAACAATCACACCCTCACGAGACACTAACGACCGAGGAAAACTGGAAATAGCAAGACTTAATTAAAGTGATATACTTCCCGGGAGTTGGAGCGGAGGAGGAGGGCGGCTCCAGATGTGTTAGCAATGGAGGAGGGGTTGACACCTGCCTGGGAAGTGGGGGAGGCGGTGGGATACTTCTACTGATTATCGTCAGGTCAAACAGACGGTGTCTGACACCAATCCCCCCCCCCCCCCTGGCGCCATGCAATGCCCACCCTGCTGAGGGTCCTGGTGTGCGTCCATACCTTGCACTACCCACGGTGTCGTGGGGCATGGTGTGTGTGTGTGTGTGTGTCCAAGGATAGGCACACCTCATCCCGGCCACTGACTGACGACGCCAACGTTCCTCCATCCCCCTAGCTCCTCACAGGTACAGCCAGACATCATCAGACATTATCTTGGCCGCTATTAACACTGAACCATAATAGTCTAAACAAAGCTCATCACCCAGGGCCCGTCAACTCGACAGAAATAACAGCAGCGGCGAAGTCAGTCAGTTTCTTATTTGATCCTGTGGGACTGTCAGCACGCGGCTGTAAACAAGAAGCAGTCTGCCACATGCAGGACTGTTGACTGACGCGGTCAGTCACGTAAACTGCCGTGTCGACTTTCTGGTTGTCTCAGGAGACCTCAGCTAGTTGTTTAGTTGTTTGGGTTGCCACAGCCACTGAAGACCGTCAGCGTCAAGCTACATCCAACAAACGAAGGCGGGAATGAGTCGGGGAAGCGGCGTAGGCTTAAGCAGGAGTCAGCAGATCGAGGGCAAGTGTCGGCTGGTTGAGGGTTGGAGCGGGCATAGGGGAAGGGACGGAGGCGTGGACAAATTGGACCGGGATAACATCAGCCAGAATGACGGGGTTGCCAAAATTTTCCGCGACTTCGGCCTCTGCAGCTGGAGGAGTTAATTGGGGAAACCATAAAGTTGAACGATGGGACACAGCCTCGAGCGACGATGGCCGCTAAGGTGTCTTTAGTTAAACCCTGTTACTGACGACTCAAAGTTGCACCAACTCTTGTGTTCGGGTTATGATGGCCGGTCTTTTTTTTTTTCTTTTCTAATGTTGATAGCCTACTGTCTACAGAGACAGAGGATAGAGAAAGTCCAACACCCGTCTATTTGTGTCATTAATATCGTCCCTTACAGATGGCCTGGATCAAGAGCACACACTCCCGAGCTGCCGCCACCCTTAGGACATTAATTAGCAGGGCTGGGGTGTCCAGCCCCAACCCGGTACACTGGCAAAGGTAGGGACGCCAGGCTGCCTGGGGCAACTTGCTGCCCTCATATGACGAAGAAAAGTCTGCATATTTCGGGGGGCCAGTGTGTATCATCTGCTCAATAACTTGTACAAGCTCAACCAATTAGCTTACATCAGATATGAACACCAGTCTGGTTATATCATAAAGACTCGTAAATGATTAACTATAAAACAAAATAAAGTACCACCTGTCGAGACTAAGATTTCTTTGTCTCCCGTCACGAGCACTACTCTAACAAGAAATTAAATTTCTATAGAACTTCAGCGGCCCAAAACACGAGGATTCTCAGAAATATCCACTCCGACAAGAATTTACCAAGAACAGTGAAGTCTAAGAGACAAACTTTCTGAAACTTTGAGTGAGACAGTTGGGACAGCGAGGCTGAACCAAAGTTCCAATATTGCGCTCTTTTAACGCCACACGTCCACAAGTTCTAAACTTCAGTGCTCTCGAGCATATGGGGGTCATGAACCCCCTGTAGATAGGGTTCACTTCCAACCCTTAGATTCATGGGCACGTCAGCCCAAGCGACTCAAGGTCATAAATCCTTCTTGCCCCTACAGCCAGCCGAACGGCCCAGCTGCTCGGTCGTCTTATCTTGGAACCATAAATCTAAATTAGGCTTCAAGTGTACAGTGCGCGGATTCATTCATCTGGTTCGAAATAATAAGGAATGATTATCTTTAATGGACCGGACGATTTAGGAAGATTAGCAATATTACGAAGAACAGGACCTCAACTTTGGCTATAACTCAAGGGTATGGGACGATGGCACGATACTCTGCGTCGTCTGGGCGGCCAGGCCAGGAAGACATAAGAGAACTTCCGGCTCTGCGCAAACCTCCAGATGATCTTTTAATGTTGATAAAACTCTGGTCGAAGCGGCAGATGTTTATGTTGGTGGTGACGACAGGGCGTCGGCACACGCGTCCTGCCATCACCCTCATCTATCTCCCCTGCGCTCACACTGACCACGCTGTTAATGTGGGTGTGTTGACAACCAACTTATTATGGTCAAACACCAGTCACTTCTACTGCACCTACCTGACACAACCAGTATTGGTCAGCTCACTGTATCGTCGAGTACCAGACTCTAATATCAAGATGTATAAGTCACGGGTCTAACGTTGATCACACAGAGTAGTCAAACAGATAAACAGTAATCGTCAGAGGACTCCCTTGATAGATGATACCGCTGGTAAGAGGAGCCCGAGTCTTCCGGCATATGGCGACCGGCTCAACGCGTCCTAATACTGGAGATAGCCCACAAGAGGACGGGTAAGTATATTGTCTTGTAGCAGGCTGGCTCAGCACTGCCGATAGATATTGCATGAAAGTTCTACAGCTCCAGACTCGACCACACAATGACCATTCCCATTCTGAGAGCTTTACTGTAATAACTTATCGTCTTGCTGTAGGCAAGAGTTTGAGGTCGTTCCCTTGGTCTGATCTTGTCTAGGATATTTTCTGGAAGAAAAACAAGGCTGCGTTGACTGACGACAAGCATCAGCTGGAGCCAGATGTCTGGCAACGAGTACCTGCCAGAGCTTGGGCCAGCATAAGCCCCTCCGGCCGCGTGGTCCAACTGATCCTACGCTCTCCATCAGACAGTGGGAGCCAACGACAGGTAATGGTCTCATCACTCTCGATGGTTCCCCACCAGCACCTGCCAGCGATAACCCAACCGGGGACCACACTAGCCAGGTTAAAACGTTACGGCATTACAGAGATAGGGAGATAAAGGTACAGTGTGGGGGTCAACCGGTGCATGAAGCAAGATTAAGAATGGAAGCAACCGTGAAGGGGCATGCCGGAGAGATCATCAAAGGATAGTGAAAATGACGAGGGAAAAGGAAAAGAAAAAATAAAACGCAGATTGCGCATAGAGTGTCCACTTGCATCCATAATATTTGTATTAAAATTTTTTAGTAATAACCAGTGAAGAAACTAGAAGGAGATATACCAGAAGTGAAAACTCAGAACAAAGTGAAATTTAAGGCAAAGTATTCAATGTCCATAATGTCTGTCTCATTTAAACTCGATGAGAACAGGTATATGACAATCAGCACAGGCAGCTTGGCCTCTTCTCCTTATACAATACGGAATACTAATGTTTCAAGAAATGAGACACGAAGATTTATATTCTTATGGTTTTATTGCCATATGACCGGCGTTACTGACGCAGTGCTGACCCATACTCAATATGGTTACAGTGACACGCGTAATGAACAACAGGTAAGCCAAGACTGGCTACTGACACGATTACATCTGCGAAATGTCAGAGTTATAACATATCAAGACGTGTCTGACATAAGGAAAATGAAATGTTCCAGAAGACGAAAATGAACTGAACGACAGGCATTTGAAGCAGAGTGTTGCCTGAGAGTCATCCTTTTACTTCGGGTCGACCAACTCCGCCAGACACTCCCCTCACACCCCTGGCTCTAGCAGACACACCAGCGACGACCAGGACAGACACGCGGAACCGCCAGCTTGACAGGGAAAACCCTGCCACGGCCCACAATATAGCCATGCTGAGTCCCGCCCGGTAATGTACTGTGACAATCCAAGATAATTCAAACGCACGCGAGCGGTGATTACGGCGACTTAGGCGCACGCGAGGGGCGCCATGATCCGGAACAGGCAAGGTCACTCGAGAGCACGCGAAGGAGACCCGGCCGCCCTGGGGCGTCTGTCTGGCCTACCATGACATGCACCGTCCTCAACAGGTATTCCTTGACCCCATTAGACTGTACAAGTGTGACGGTGACACGTACGTTCAACCAACCCCCCCGAAATGATGACCAACTCAGCAAGAATCGGGTGCTTCCTTCACGCAAGTAATTTCACTAAATTAATTTCAGTTGAGTGATATTAACGAGTACAAAACTGAACGACGCTGTATCACAAGCACAGATTTGAACAACAAGGTGAAATATTTATGTATAGAAACCAAGAATGGTAGAGGTCCAACTCTTATGAGTACATGAACTAAAAAAAAAAATTATATCATGCATTTCAAAGTCGGTCTGAGTAGAAAACAAGTTGTCTGAACCTTTATTTATGTATATCGATGGCCAACAAAGTTAAACCACTTTACTGTAACATCATAAACAAGAATGTTTCCCAACTCATCGGTGAAATGTCGAAATAAAACCACGACTACATCTGCCCGCACCGCTTGAGTTAAACACACACACACACAAACGCAAGACACATGGCCACACATGTACACAGCTTCCAGAGGCAGCGTGACAAACGGTAATGCCTGACGTACAGGGGGCAAAGATTCACTCTCTCTCTCTCTCTCTCTCTCTCTCTCTCTCTCTCTCTCTGTAGGTTACACTCAGACCGCATTACTGCAGACGTTTCAATCCTCATCAAAGTTCTTGATGTTGCCTCTGTATGTGTCATCACACTTGCCCGGAAATTATTATATCACACACTCTCGTCTGGGAACACAGTTCAGATCCAAAATACCGAGACATAATCCTTCCTCTTATCATTCACTCCCCGAGCTTCTCCCTCAGAAGAACTCCTTCCTTCTCTCTGTTCTCCTTTCCTCATATGATCTTCAGCTTTTTACACACAGACTAGACAAACACCTTCTCTCACATCACTTCCCACAAAATGCAAAACTAGCTTTGCTTGGATACGAGGCAAAATGCCCATACACAACCATGTGTTGTCCCTGTCATGTGCATTCCCCCTTGCAGTTTTTCTCAGCACACACACACACACACACACACACACACACACACACACACACATCAAAACAACCCCACAACTGGTGACACACACTCAGACGTGTGTGGCGATAGTGGCACCTCCTCCTCCAGTCCTGCTACCCTCTACGGCCGCTTGTTTATGTCGGTACCAGCGGGGCAGATGGAGGAAGGTAATTAATTCAGAGCATTACGTCAAACGGCCACAGTTGCTGATGGCCAGAGAGATAAACACGGGGACAAGAAATGGCGAGGGGGTCTCCGCTGTCCTGCCAAGACATCTGTTTGATGTCTCGGGTGTCACCGGTCCCTCCCTTGTTTACCCTAGCTTCTTGTATATGCAAACAAACCTCAATGTACAAACACACACACACACACACACACACACATATGAACATATGAACATTAAGACTTGGGATGTACAGACTAAAAGACAGATTTATTCACAATAAATACTCGTATCACAAAAAAAAAGAAATTATGTGATAAAACAGTATTCGATTTTCTCTCTTTGTCACAAATGCGGCGAATTTATTGAACACTCCTAACCATCCTGTGGGTGATGGCACGAAGTGAACACACAATGCATAAAAAGTCCAGGACTGAGGAGTCGCAGTGCAAGCCACACTATGATTGACCGGGAACCTGGCAATGCAGTATTGAGCACTGTGACACACGCCAAGTTCCCTGAATGTCTGGACGGAGTAAACATGGCGGCTTCAGTATTACCAACCTGGAAAGTTTTCTCTTCTGTTATCCACACGTCATATAGCAATCTACGGCTGAACAGACGTTCATTCCCGCATCGTAAAAAATATTTTTTGTACAGAAAATCTGTTTCACGTGAGCAAACATATAGTCTCTCAGTTAGTTACTACCCGGGTACTGCCATTAGCTCGAACTCCAGCTTATCCTGTGATGGTCTTGTATTTAACTGGGTATACACAGACATTGCAACGTCCCACAGAACCTCAGCAGTTCGGTAATATCAGGTTCTTCTCAACTCTCCATTGCTTCTTCAACTTCCTGAACTTTATATCTCACAACCAAGAAAAACTTTTTTTTCTTTTATGTTGAAGGCTCCAGTCACGGACAAAAGTCCACAATAAGGCCGGACCCTAACTGAAATATAGAGAGAATTAAGAAACTGAAAAAGAAACCACCATATTTACAACGTATGATATAAAGCCCAGCATATCTCTCTCTCTCTTTCTCTCTCTCTCCCACCCCCACTTTCCTCCCACGCACCAACAACATACATTACCTAAAGACACGAAAATACAATTTCATAAATTTCCGACGTGAAATATAAACGGCAGACACCGAATCTATGTTTCCTGCCTCGCTCCGAGGCCCCAGATTTCCGCAGACAAAGTCCAGACAAGTTAACTGGACCCCACAGGGTTCGAGGAAGTTATTGGTAACCGTAAATTGCTGATGGTAATTACAAGGCCGCCACAGCCACAAGCCACCATTCCACTTGTGGCTACAAGGCGTTTCCTGGGACGCCACCGCGAGCGGTGGCACCAGCGGTGTCTCCTGAGATAAACGTGATGCTTCGCTACACTCATCACAGGGCTGGTTGTCTGGTGGTGTGCGTCATAACACATTGCCGGTGGTCGGCCGGTCGTGAGGACAAGGGCTTCCAGTCTAAGGCAGGTACTAGAGCAGTCTAAATTAGGTACTGGATCAGCCTGACAGGTACTGGATAAGCCTGACAGGTACTGGATCAGTCTGAGACAGGCACTGAATCTAAGATCATGAGGTAAGGGCGGCCAGACAGTATGAAACACATCAAAAGTGAGGAAAAAAAAGAATCAACAGCTTGAAATGGGTTCAGGCATGTTTAACGTGATGTTCTGCTGCGTCTCCACTATCCTGCAGCTCACAACAACTGGCTCCACATCCTTACCTCTCCCGTCACGCCGACCGCTCAGCGTAGGCCAACTCTGTAAATATATAGTCATTCTAAAATGTAGACGATACATTTAATTTATGTGTTTTTCCCCTTTCGCCATTTGTATCATTTTTCTCTCGTGCTTTGGTGTTCCATTCTCTTTCCTGTTTAACTCTTATATCTTTCCCTCGTCCCAGGAAACGTACCTTAATGACAGTTCAAATATTTCCTCCTGTCCAACAGACACCAGCCAGCTAGATGTGACATCGTGTCAAGTGACAACCTCCCCCCCTCCTCCTGTGTCGCCTCGCACCACCTGCAGCGAGTGCTGGACACACTCCCCCGCTGCTGTACGGCTGTGCCAACCACCATTACCTCTGACGCAAAACTTTCAGGATATATTGACTAACAAAACAGAACACGGGAAGCAGATTAATTCGTTCCGTGTTTCATGTGTACACTGCAGGTAAGGTAAACTTACTTACGTTTAGGGAATAACATTATCTTGAGCAAATTAACCGTGCACTCTTAAGGCGTTCCCCTCTCTTGTTATTACACTGTGCAATACCATTCTTGCAGCGTGCTGGTCACCGTGGTCCATGGACTCTAGTGAGAGCGTATGTATGTTTCCAGTCTGAAGGTCTCTCTTCCATAATTCGCTTCCTGGGACTGAGGTACGGTGATTAACCTCGCTGTTAATTATGCACGTGTGCTCCTGGCTCTGTGTCTTCTTGTGGTGATTCATTACAGAAAAAAAAACACTAAGTAACTACATCAAGGTAATTGGACGGCTGGAGATGCTTACCAACCATGTAAACGCAGGCATGTGCTGAGGGGACTCTATGAAACATTATCCTGATTGGAAGTTGCTGTACGTTTGGATGGATCATTTTTTCCAATTAAACTAGAGTTTAGAATAAAGAGAGAAACGACAGAAGAGACAAGGATGACGGGTAAATGAGGAACGACTGATGAACGAGGGGGACAGGAGAGGCGAGTCAGATGAAAGGTAAATGAGATGACAGGTGAGCCAGGACTGGCACAGAGAGAAAGGGAAGATGTATGAAGGGTTGAGACCCAACGGCAAGCAAATCACCTGTTGCTCAAACGTTGGCGTGTCCACTCCTTTCCGTTGCATCGACCACTGGGGAAACTCCATCTTCACATTTTCATGTCTTCCCTAACAAAAGTGTAACTTGACCCCTTCTAAATATGCAATTTCTGTATCTCTTCAGAGCCTCAGACTATTTTCTGTAATCTCTATTTCTTGTTTTTTCATTTCATTTTATACAAAACATATCTTCGATAACGACCTTCGTCCATCACTGAAGGCAAAGAAGCAGCAGGGAGATGAAGACGTGCAAAACATTTTATGGCGTTTAAACAACAGTGAAGGACGTGATGACCTGGAGGCCACCGTCTGACCTCAACCTACGCGTCTTACCGTCCTTCCAGAATGGCTACTTAGCTCCTGCCCCGTGTCGCAGTCACAGTCTCTGCTTTAAAAAAATCTCTTTCCTTGCCTCCACCTCTCCTACACTCCTTCATTAACCCGGGGCAAAATGGCGAAAATGGCAGAAACATGGCGAACAAGGACAGATTTATAACCCTGCCGCAACACGAGGACCACGTACCTCCCTGTGGCAGCCCACCACAAAGACCATATACCACACTGGTCCAAAATAGATGTTAACACATTTCTTTCTAGTCCCCGGTAGGCGCTGGACAACGTCCTGGAGTAGCTCCATTGCCCTGACGACGGCTCCAGTAAACAACGTACATTTCCACCGGAAAAAGGAAATGTTTACCTCACAAGAACAACACTGCGATGCCCACACGAGGCCCATGTCATCCCTGGTCTCTGGTACCGGCATAAACGCGACTTGACACCAAGTGTACCTGACCACCTACAAAATATGCGACACGAATGGAGTGAAATCCATCAAACTTTACGATCATCATTTTGAGACAAGATATAAAAAGCAATATTGTTCTGGTATTCTTTTTTTTTTTTTGCGATAGAAAATATAGGAGTGTTATATCTCAAAATATAATTGAAGTGCACCGGTACAGCACAGTATAAACAGAGGCTCTTAAATTTATTAGCCTAAATTACGGATTGGAAAAATGGTTATGGGTATTTCCATGATGCCATTCATATCAGGCCTGAAAAAAAATCTGTTTAGAAAACATATGTATATGACGGTTACGGCACAGCTCCTGTTAAAGGCTAAGGCACAGCTGCTGTTAAAGGCTATGGCATTGCTGTTTCTCGTAGTTAAGGCATAACTGCTGTTAAAGACTACGGTACAACTGATGTTAAAGGCTACGGTACAGCTGCTGTTAAGGACTACAGTGCAGCTGATGTTGAAGGCTACGGTACAGCTGCTGTTAAAGACTATGGTAGCACTGCTTTTAAAGACTAAGGTGCTGCTGCTGTTAACGGCTACGGCACGACATCAGTTAAAAACAACATCACAGCTCAGTTAACCGCTACGGTACAGCTGCTATTAAAGGTCACGGCACAGATGCTGTTAAGGGCTCCGGTACAGCATCTGTTCAAGGCTAAGGCACAGCTGGTTTTAACAGCTACGACACAGTTGGTGTTAAAGGCAACGGCACAGCAGCTGTTACTTACGTAAATATATACGAAGCTGCTTTTGCAGCTCCCTTTTAAAAAAAGGAAAAACTCACCCCAAGTTTTTACAATTTAGAAAGGCGATTCATTAGACAACCTCTGTAGCAGTCCCATTATATAATAAGGTTTTAAGACACTTCTTTTACACACCCATTTTAAGATATTCCAGGTCTATAATATTATACTTTACTTATGAACCATGAAATGTCTCACCTAAGGGAGCTTATACTCCCACCAAACATATTTTATGCTTTACTGATTTTTCTGCTTATCTTCGGATTTATTAATCTTTCAGAAAGGAGCATCCTCGAATTGTTCAGTCAGTAAACACAAGAGAGGGGTATCCTCATTGGCTTTGACGATGTCAACATGGAACAATCCTTTGGGACAATAAGACAATAGAACTAAAGGACAGAAAAGGGGAAAAAGAGACAGGTTAAGAAAGATATAAAAAGATACTTCTGAAGCAAGAGAGTAGCGGAAAAGGGAATACGAGACAGGTCAAGAGAGATGTAAAAAGATATTTCTGAACTAACAAAGTATCAGAGAAGCAATATGAAGTGTGATAAGTACCGAGAGAACACAAAAATTAAAGAGATGGTAAGAGATGAGGTCCGGTAACTGCAGAACACCTTCATCCTCTGCACAAGAGGGTAATCACACTCGCACAAACAAACATACACGCACTCGACACATACACACAAAACACATATACATGCACGTCGTGTTGTGATGTACTCCATCTTATGATGCTAACCTGGGCACCAAGTACGCCAGATCTACGTTCCAGAACACCCCACATTTCGCCCGAGTCCCCAACCCACATTGGAAATGCTCAGATTCCCGAATTCCAGTAATGTCTGTCGATTCCACGCCAGGGTAAGTCTGGACGAATGACTGTGGTTGTGCTAATGCCCCAGGCTCGTCTGGTTTCATTCTTTCGGGTCCAGGTCAGCGTAAGTGTGGATATACAACACACACGTACGCAAGCAGGCACATCCGGCCTACCGTGGTGCAGTACCTGAGGTATGACAAGTGTGGCCGACCGTGGCTAAAGGCAGACGAAGCCTCTTAAATTACATGGGCGATGGTCAGCCACGCAGGTATATACACCTATCAAAAAAATTATCTTCAGGAATGAGTGCGATGGATTTCAAAATGAACACTACGACTCCCGTCGTCTCGGTAAGGTTTGTAAGAGTGACTGTGAGAAGCATTTCTTACAATTATGGTAGCTGCTCTCCGGAATAATCACCCTTAAAATGAAAAATATGTAGGATGCATTATAACTGTTTTAAAACAGTAAAATCTACATTACATACTTTGCTTTACGAAAATTGAGAAATTCATATAAAGAAAGCAGGGCTACCAATACGAGGCAAGACCCTAGAGCATTTGTCAAAATGCTTCGTCAGCTGTGTCATATTGTCGAACACAAAAACGTAAGGATAGTTTATTTGCTGGGTGTACACTTTTTTCTTTTTTTGTCTATGAAGATGAGGGAGGTGGAAAGGTGAAGAAAAGATGGTCAAGGGAGACGAGAGGGTGAGGGGACAGGATAAGGTAAAACAAGATGGTCAGGGGAGAGGATAGGGCAGAGGGAAACAGTCAGGGAGAAGGCAAGGTGAGGGGAGAGAATCGGGTGAGAGGAAGGTATGGAAAAGCTTGGTCATGGGAGAGGAAAGGCAGAGAGACGACAGACACTGATGGAAGAACAAAGGGTAAGAGGGGAGCAAGGGATAAAGGGAGAGTGTGGGAGTGACGGAAGTTCTGTGGGTAGGGAAAAAGCGATTGCAGTGAGAAGGTAAAGGGTGAGGGTACAGCAGAGGGGAGGGAACGGTAGAGGGAGAAGGTACAACAGAAAGGGGAAGGGACAGTATAGTGTGAGGGTAGAGCAGAGAGGGGAAGGAACAGTGGAGGGTGAAGGGACAATACACGAAGAGGGAACGGCAGAGGGTGAAGAGACAGAAGATGGTGAGGGCACAATTTTCTAATACATACATGCAGACAATCGAGATATGTAGCCGTGAGACGCAATAAGGCGTCTTCATGACCAGTGTGGGCAGCCTGTCTCACCCTACAGACCCACAGTGTGTGTGGGCGGGAATTCTTGAGATGTAACGCAGCACCTCAGGAAAAATAGGTTTTGTTCCCATTGGTGGTCCAGTGGTGCGCTGTCTGGCTACTGTTCTCGGTAGCCTGGGTACGACTCTCGGGCGCACAGTGGTAAAATTGCTAAGATTAACTTACACGTGAAGATAACATGTTCTGATATATGTATATACAAACCATGACTCTGAAAAAAATATTTCGGAAAGACTTTTCAGTGAGCCCAAAACTAAGAAAAAACTAGAGAACGAATGTATTGCCCGTCAGGCACATTTTATACGTTAGAAATACTTCCAGAAAATATCAGACGACCGTCTACAATACAGAACAATATACGTGCATTCACAGAAGAATAATTACGTTTTCTATATCCCTCACCGACAATTTGGTGGAAATGGAGAATACAGTGATGGAAGGCGGCGCGCCGGCAGGTTCCCCGGGCCACACCCATCATCAAAGACGTCTCCATTCCCGGCCTCTCACAGTTCCTTTAATTAAGAGAGAAGCATTCTCTCCCCCTCACATAAAAGAAATACTTTCGGTGGGCAGCGGACCCGACTGAGAGCGGCAAGCCTTAGGTGGACCACGGAAGAGAAGGGCCTCCTCCTTTGTACCCTTCCACACCAAGACTGGTTTGAAGATATTTTGGGCAATGTCGTCTGGTTCATGTGACAGAACTCAAACTGAACCATGAGTGTTGACGTGCTATATACTGGAGGAGACTGGTTGCGTATCACAGAGCAGACCAAGCTCATGGCAGACAATACAGGCTGGGATCATACAGAATATTCCATGTTACATAATCGAATCATTGTTGCTCAGCCTATATTAACAGTTCGCTGCCTATGGAAGGTGTTATACAATTCATTCATTGTTCCAGTCTTTGTAAACAGTTCACTTATCATGCAGTATGTAACTCAGTCACCGAGGCCCAAACCAGAGACCGTTTGTGTACTTTTGTGCCATCGTCCATGGAATGGGCAGGAGAACTCTTGCATCAGACTGAGGTCACACAACGTAGAACAAACTGCGATAAGGTCACAGCAGACAGTGTCACATACAATACTGACACGACAAAATACACGGTAAACCTGTCCGAATGCTAACGCTCTAAGCCGGTGAACAACTGTGTCTCTGGAATTAAGAGGACACGAACCAAAAAAAAAAAAAAAGCAGTTTGTGAAAAGCAACAAACGACGCCCAGGTAAAATCAAAGGATCGTCGCAAAAACAACGCGGATCGAGTGTGTGTGAGAGGTTCAGGCAGGAAAACAGTGAAGGCTGAGGGAAGGTGTAACACAAGAGGTGGGAGCGGAAGGGCCAGGGAATCTCCTTTCAAAAACCAAGATACAAACAACACGAATACTCACAAACCCCATCTGCCGGGGATATATACATATGGCACCAAACACATGCTTCCAGAAAATCACCGACATGCATCAGGAAACTCATGCCTTACACCAGTACACGCCTCTATCTTCTCTTCCATTTCAAACTATCCCTTCCCCTCTCCCACTTCTTCTTCCTCCCCTCTAAACACCCTACCGTATTCCTTTGCCAACAAAGGAAAAAAAAAAGAAACAAAAAAAAGGAAGGAAGCCGTGCAAGGTAGTATGAAAACAGTACATAGAAAGGAAGACTCACAGGGCCCAAGCAAATCATAAGGAGAGGAAGGATTGAACCCAGCAGAGCCCGAGCACCGCTACGTCTGTATTCTGGTGTCAGGTGCAGCCTCCAGCCCGGGGCTCCTCATGGCCGTCCACAGCCGCTGCGAATACTAAAGACTCGTCCCACTTAACTCTTGACTTAATAACAACTGTAACCATATTTTCATGTCGAGAGATGAAAGTCTTTTGTACCCTGGCTAAACATCTTGGAAATGGCTTCGCAAAGAATATCAGTATAAATATATATTTTCCAGCCAGAGGTAAAATAATTTAACTGGAGACCTTGTCCCATTTCATGGAGCAAAATATAGTTTAAATTCAGGCTTGGAGATGGATGCATTTTATTCGTGGGGAAATGACCTCGGGAAATAACCCCCACCTGTACAACAACTTTATTTTTCAGTCTAGAGAGGAATGCATTTAGTCAGGGCAATTACAGACGGGAGGGCTGGTGTTCTCCTGCAACAGACGAAGCGGGGTTATACTGGAACGATTAGGATCGAGTACCTTTATGGGTGGTGCTTTTTGCTGGCCTGGTTGGTGATGTCGATGAAGCGTGAGACGGCATGATCATGGGATGGGAAAATCATCTCTCGTGAAGTTCTGTAGCTTGGATATCATGGATGGTGTGAAAGCTGACCACTCACTACGTAGCTCCAGCCTCCTCACCCTCCTCTTAGTATGCTAGTGAGTGACTCATCTGACACTTCTCTTGCATTAAATTCTTCCATTCACAGTCTGTCCACGTTACCTGTCTTTTATCTCCACTTCTCTCTCACTCCGTCTTCTTTTTATCTACTGTCCAACGTACTATCATTGATCCTTGGTATCAAATATCTTTTCCCGTTGATTCTTTGCTGTTTTTTGAAGTCGATACCTGTAAATGCTTTCAACGTCTACTGTTATATTCTTCCACTCCTCCCTGTGTGCTGCTTAAAGTGTACATTCCTTCTTCACATATATACTTTGTCTCTTTTATCTCCTAAAAGTCTATTATCATACACGATGTGCTATTCTACTTTCCTCTTTACTGTCCCTCTCTCTCTCTCTCTCTCTCTCTCTCTCGTAGTACTTGGCCTTCAATTCCACTCGTAGCTATTTGCGCAATTTTTTTCTTTCATTCTTACGCGGGCGAACCGTTGGCCTTGAAGGTCATTTTCCTTTGTACGTTTGTGTGTTCGTAGTTACTTCAGGGCTGAAACGTAGCACCGAGAGGCTTAGCCTAAATATCGAGTGCAGGCACTTCAAAGTCTGGGCAAGGTTTTGAAGCTCGTGTTGGCCATGAGGGCCGTTTTGAGGCCACTGAAGCCTGCTTTTCAAAAAGACTTATAGATTGTACACTCAGCGTAATGAACTCACTCAAAACAAGCGACGTAGAAGCCTTATATTATAATAAAGGTAACTCAGTATCAAAGCAGGGTACAAGGGTACTGGCCTTAAGGGCCAACAAAGGCCTCTTTTTCAAGGTTCAGAGATACTGCTGCCATTCTTTCCCGTGCAGCGTAGGGTCCAAGCTATAAGCGTGTGTATGTGTGTGTGTGTGTGTGTGTGTGTGTGTGTGTGTGTGTGTGTGTGTGTGTGTGTGTGTGTATGTGTGTG
>JAUUDW010216916.1:0-14271 GCA_032361385.1 Panulirus guttatus | reverse complement strand
ATCAGTAATAGCCATTCCTGGGTGTACAATTACCTGTCCCACCTCGGTTACTATAAAAGACACCCTGTAAAAGATTTATTCGTTCTGTAATTATATGTGTGTCTTTCCATTGGTAGTCAAGCAGTTATGTTAGAGCAGTGAATCACTACGTGGGATCCACGGACCCCCAAGAGGCAAGTGAAGCCTCAACAAGGGGATTGTGAGTTATAAATCTAGGTACGAAATATACATCGCCATCGGACTGTCTTGCTTAAACAGAACACTGCTTCGAGACATGAGGACTCTGCTAAACAAAATGAAATTCACGACTGAGATGGGGTAGGTAGTGCCTTACACTGAGGCTGTGGGGTACACCAACTGAAAAAAGGAAAGGTTCGGAACCACTGTGTTCAAAGCTGTGCTTTGAATCGTTCGTAAACCCGGAAAGGAAACTGACTTGATATCTCGTGCTGACACCTGTGATATTTTCATCTCTTCGCCCCAAATTGATCAGAATTATGAAATGAATTCTCTTATGCGTAAATACTGAGACCCCGCTAAAATGAACCGCAAAGAAAGAGAGAGAGAGCGAGAGAGAGAGTCGGTCATTTGGTAACTTATGAAGCTTTATTTCGACCTCGTTATCTCAACAGTTCATACTGACGTAGGCACAGGTACCATTTGAAGAGAACAAGCCTCAAAGGCTCGCACACATGTATAGCATTCTTATGAAAATCATCTTTCTATTTGCATTTTCTGACCCCTTGGGTCAGGAAATGCACCTGCGCACACGTGTCTCCAAAGTCAGTGACCTGCACAACGCACTTGTGCGGCAACAGTGTGGATCCACCATCTGTTGCTGTATATAAATCACTGATCCCTGAGACAGGTGTTCGCCTCTCCTTTGTTATCTCTTTTCTCCGGCTCTCTCTACGTAGAAACAATAACAGACAAATGAACGAACATACGCAGATAACTGCAAACAGATACTCGCCTCACACATACACACAAACAGAGAAAAATAAACAGGCAAATACGTCCCATCACACACACATATACACACACAAACATGTATACGAACACAGTTACACGTAACTCAAACGCATAGACAAGTACATACATACATACATACGCACACAGAGTCACATACATACGATTGTTCTCCAGCAAGAAATGAATCACAGGAGTGTGTATGTGAGGGAGTCATGAGAATCGACATTACGCTCAGTCCTTTGCTAGAATTTCACGTCTGGAGAACAGTCAAAGATACAGACTGTCCGTTGGCAATTATTAGAATCGTGCCTAAGTTTATGGATAAGGAGGCAAGCTATTCTCAGCGAATACCAGACCAACATTTGAAAATACACATCTCATGTTTGGTCGCCGTGGATAAAGTGCCACGATTATTTAAATGAGAGGGTCAAGAAGAGAGCATTGAAGGTGATAATTGAATTAAGCTACGGAGGGAGGCTGGAGACACTTGACTTTCTTCAAAAATGGAGGAGAGAAGATTAAGAGGTAACCTGATCACAATTTTTGAGTTTCTAAATCGTTTGATCGACTTCGAGACAAGATGCTCAGAAAGAGGCCTGCAAGAAATTATATGAAACAGTACTTCTTTAGTATCTGTGGAGTTGGATGATTGGGAAAAGCAGAGAAAGCCCAAGATATGGGGCACCACTGGATGAAATTAATCAAGAAACTTGTTAAAAAATACTTAAAAAAATTACTTCTATGGGATAAGAGTGGTTAATGAATAGAATTAAATGGCGGCAGCATACATAGGTTTAAAAAAAAAACCGTACATCTGCCTCCGCAAGTGGATATTCTATGCAAACTGAACAGGCAGACAAAACGACACACACAGGTTCACACAGAGCACAAACATCCACGGAACACATGTGCAGGCACAACCCATGTCCCTGGACAGCGTTGGCACACGCTAACACAGGCACGCACATGCACGAAAGCTCAAAACACACACACACACACACACACACACAAATGGGTATCAAGCTTAAGCTTTTTGTGGGTATCTGGTTTTTGCTGTCTCTCAATACCCCTTTCATAAGACAGACAGCCTCCGACTCTCAGATAAATATGCGATGTGTTATGGAAAAAACGATGACACCATAGGCCCTCAAGTAGGATTGCGAAATATGTTTGAAAAAAAGGAAAAAATAAACCTGTTGCTAGCTCCAACCATCAGACGTCTGGGTTCAGCGCACTCGGCGTCAGCAGCAGCAGCAGTTGGCGGTGGTGGCAACCAGACAGATTTCCCCTCCGGGAGAATCTGCGCAGGCACGCCTCCCTTGTGGGTCCACCCTCGACCAACGGCGGGATTTGAACTGCCGCCGCTTGAGGATTCACGATCATTTTTCTCTCTCACGCTACTTACACTTTCCAGGTACTTAGGTAGGGCAGAAGAATTGCATGAGACTTCCAGGATACTTCAGCCATAACGATTTCTCCTGTGTTGATTAAACGGTCACAGAGCTGGTAACTATTAATGTCATAAACACAGTGTGAATGACCCGTGAATTATATAATTAGATTGTTTAATAAGGCAGTATGAATTTTTATTATGATACAAAAATTAGGAACAGCTTTCTCGTCCGAAACAGATACAATTTTCTTAGTTAACAGGAGTAAAAGAGTGGCTAGACACGCGTAAACTACACCCACTGACCGAGGATTGTTAGTAATCCCACGACTGGTGGCTTCTCGGACGATCACAGTCAACTGTTCATTCATGATTAACACCCTAATATTTATGGTGCAACATCCAACACGTTAAGAATCATTTGTGATGATTTAAGTTGATATACAGCGAAGGAAAACTTTAATAAGTAATGCTTCCTCGCTCGCCAGAATACTGGTGTGTTGCTATGTTGATTACCACTTAGCCCAGATATTAATCATTTCATAAGAATGATTTTAAAACATACGTTTTTCACCAAAGAGTGACCCAAACAAATATGAGCATTACGTTCAGTCGTAAGATAAGAGGTTCATGAAAGGGGAATACCTCTTTTTTAGAATTATTCTCAAAAGGACAAAAGTGGCAATATTTGCCAAGGACGCCGACTCGCCCCAGTCAGTCAGTCTATAATGTCAGTTACTCCTTGGTCGGTTGTGTGTTTACGCGCCATAGACAAATCTCTGCTGCCATTCTTGCATTGTAAGTACACTTAACTTCTGTGTCTCTATGTAATACCCCCACTGCTTCAATTCATAAAGAAATATACGCGTATGATGCATATGTGGGTTGTAATCTGTATTATGTTGATTTGATAAATTTATTACGCCCAAAGGGCGGCAAACTGAGGTACATCTGTATTATGTGTTACGGTATACATAATAGATTGGGAGACGCCGGTACAGTGAGGCAAGAGCATTACATACTTTACTTAGTTCAGGTAGGAAATGAAACTAGAGCAAGAATTCACTGTCATGCGTTTGATTTACGAAATCGCAGGTGTACAAGTCTCGGCTTGTCACTCGTACATTACTTGTCCCTCCTGTTTTGCTATCATTTTTACCGAGAGAATAAAAGCGTTAAGCATATTCAACATTAGGTATACACGTAAGTTCAGCAATGGTAGACTGACGGTGATATATGTATATATTCCACACTTGATCACCGTTTCCCCTGTGAGCGACGGAGCGCTAGGAACGGATAAAGAAAAGCCGCATTCGCTTGCATCCATTCTCGAGTTGTCATGTGTAATGCAACCAGGTTGGAAACCACTGGTGTAAGACGTGCACGGGATAGAGTGAATTTGAGCCATGTGGTATACAGGGAGTGATGTTCTGTCAACGGACTTAACCAAGGCATATGAAGCGGCCGGGCAAAAGCCGAAGAGCTGTTGGTGTTGACTGGAGCCTACCTTCCAGTGTCTGTGTGTGTGTGTGAAGTACTCATGTTTTGACCCATTCAGTGTAGCGCGTGTGTGTGATTACCTTTTTGTACCGTACGGGGAGGTAGTGTTAACACTCGTAGGGCCCCATCTCTTGAAAATTTGCTGCTATCATGCACCCATTTATAAACGCGTGTATGCTGTATGCAATAACCATTTCCTCAGTCACTGTTCCATTCATCTGCCACTCTTGAAATGTAAAAGTACCTCTTTGCATTCTTTTAATCAAGTTTCTTGCTTAATATGTGTTGTGGATCCTCTATCCCTACATCTATCGAAGAACTGTTCGCGGCTACTCTGTCATACCATTTACTCTCTTGTTTTCACCAGACATTCCATGTGGCCTCCCTCATTTCACTCGTATCTCTTTGGTTGGCTACGTCTCCTTAGTCCGTCTAGCTCTTATGACCCAAGAAGTGATCCTCCCTCCTACTGATTGTGTTGTTGCCTCTCTCCACGCTACATTATTTACATTTGTCATTTTGTGAACCACATCCAGTAACATTGCCGTTCCACAGGGGTTTACATCACCAGTTGTATAAATAAAGGTATTTTTTATACCATGTTCCTTAACTTGGCTCTTCATTACTTTTTTTCTCATATACGTGATCGTACGCGCTTTTCCTCCTCTTCAGACAGTCCTTGCACTACGCATTTAGTCATTCTTGATCGTTTTTCCTCCCCCTTTTACTACCCATTCTTCAAGACCAAGGAATGGTTCATCCATGCTTCGCGCCTGTGATCACGTTCATCCTCCGAAGCACTGAACGGCACAGTCTCTTTTGCCATTTCAGCATCTCCAGTTACGATTCACCGGTAGCTGATTAGCTTGAGCGTGCCCCATCGTTGCTTCAACATTTGTTTATGTATGGATATATGTATTTAGATACATACAGACGCACATACAGACATACATTCGTACTGGACTCTGTGCGGCTGCTGGAGTGACTCCGCGAGTGAAAAAAAAAGGTCACTTGAGTCTACATCTTCGGGAGGAAAGTGTCGTCAAAGTCCACACTCCAAAGGAGTCTACATTGCCCTGCTACTGAAAGTGACGTAGTCCTGAGCTGCAGGAGACTATAGAAGGGTTCTAGGTAAAACCAGTACTCTTTCACAGAAATTGGTCCTGGGATTATTATGAAATAAGAAATATCCTTAGCTTTACTATTGTGTGATTGAGTTATAAGGAAATACACATTTTTCAGTAAGATGATCATTGACAGCCACACCGTGAGCCTTGGAAGTCTTCGTAAGCTCAGTGTACTGCGCCGAGAAAGCAATATGTTTTAAGGATTTTTTTTCATTATGTCGTCTCATTCTTCTTACTCAGATATAATGTAAACTATTCGGCAAAGCAAAGCCTTCCCACAGAGTATTTTTTTCATTCTAAGTCTTCAAAGTGGCTATTAATTGTAGGGTAATACTTTATTCTTTACTTTATGTAACTAGTTAATTATTGGTTTCTTAATGAGACTGTGAAATATTCACAAATTCACGGTTACATCGTTTAACTTTACATTTTCTTTTTTCTTTTTCATGTTTGTCCAGCATCTAGAGAGCTCAGAGTGAAGTGATGCCGTTCCTCAAGTTGGATTTGCACAACCACATCCTGCCAGAGACGTGGCCGGACCTGAAGAAGCGTTATGGCTACGGAGGGTTCATCCAACTCGACCACGCTTCATGTCCCACACCAGGTCAGTACTTGACCTCTCATGTGCACTGAAGATTACGGAAAATAAATATTTATATATGTACATGCATGCATGTATTGATATATATATGATTATGAGGACATAAACCAACTCACAACCACTCACCATCATTTGAGATCACCAGTAACCAAATTGTGAAAAACTGACCCTGAACAGAATCAAACGAAACATCCCACTCTCACCGACACGGCTTCATACTCAACAACTCCGCTATGCTACACGCTGACCCCACAGACCATAGCCTAGACGACTTACCCAACCCCCGCCCCCTTCCCACACACAGTACTAGTAGAAATAGACATGAACAAAGCAAGCGACACTGTCTTTCGACAAATCCTCACACTAAATATACCTGACGCCACCTCCACACCATTGATAATAAGTGGTTGGCCAGTATCATAGCCGGCTGCCAAAGCAGAGCCTTTTACAGTGGCTAAGCTTACCTCTAAAACACTTAAACTCTACAGTGGAGTTCTCCAAGGGGCAGATCTCTCTCCATCTCCCTTTAATCTCTTCCTACACGACCTCTCGTTACCTCTAGTGTACCACAACATGAAGGTCCTTTTATAAACAGGTGACATTACAATTGCATCACGACATCCTGACACCACAGGAGTAGCATCGAAAGTGAAGCGCCACATTACGCCACTGGAACAAAGGCTCACCCAGAGTAGAATGTGTATATCACCACAAGAGTCTTCAATCACTCTTTTAACCCTAGACAGACTCGGCTTACACCCTATAGTCGCCTTGAATGAGCAGTCCCTCTCTATCCCACGTAAGACACAAACACGACATTTCTTCTCCACGTCAAACCTAAATGATTTTAGAACACTAACTAGCACGATATTTGGACACGAAAAACACCCGATCCACTCTAAATTAAGCCTCACCTACCTGGTCCTTCTCCCTTTCAGAATCGAGTCTAAAAATACTGCAAACAGTTGTGCACTGTGCTGACACTCACTCCAGTCATTTTCCCTCTTCACACCCCACATATTGTTGCACAACCCTCGCGCCCAACAACAGAATACGTTTTTACGAAAAATATGCCCCTCAGCAGCCAGTAATTTTTATCCTGTCAAGAAAATATATATGAATGATTGGCAATGTGTAGTAGGGGGTCGGGGGGGGGGGAGAGGAATTGTCATCGTACATCTGGCAACTTCCTAGGCATTTCTACAGACATGGAAAAAAAAAATGTCTTTTTATAGTTTAGAAGCGCCGCTTAATTCTCAAAAAATGTTTTGATCTGTGTTGTTCTTTCCAAGACATTCAGATGCTCAGCGAGCGAAATGTTTCAGGAAGGTTTTGAAAGTCCTACCATGCTAAGGAATGATATAGGTGGGTAGAATAAAAGCAATTTGGTTGAATCATGTACAAAAAAGCTGTAGTTGCAAATTACTGTATTCATACAAAACACACGCCTACTCAGCAACATTTTGTGACGCAGCTGTGGAAAAACTTAAATGAACTTGCTTGGAGAAGTCTGTGGTCCTAGATACTGTTATTTGTGATTGGATTTTGAAGCTTTCGGACTCATTATCTGGCCACGTTCTTTAAAGAAATCTAACGATCCTTTTAATCAGAGCAATATCTTCGTCATATACAATGTTATATTTTTTTTTACCTTTTTTCTTAATTCTCAGGTCATCTAAGAACAGATGATCATATCCTCCCAGTGATGGTCAGTGATGAAAACAGTACATTTGTTTTATGCTTGAAATTCTCGATGTGCACCGCCGGAGAGGGTGGGTCATACACTCTGCATAAAAACCTGCAAGGAGAATTATGATTAGCACTTTGATACGAAGCTAAAAGAGGCCATCCATTTGGGTCCCAAACTCGACCTCTTACTTACTCATAAAGGTAAGCTATGATATACCAAGAGTACAAGTAATCATACCTGCCTATCCCGGGGTAGTTAGATTTTCACTTTCTAGGCTTGTTATTACTAATCGTATGACCATATATGGTATGTCTCCCTGGCAAACATTCAGCGCTTTGCCATCCCAAGCGCAACAGCTCTATCCATCACTCCATTATACTCCATCTCACTTATTTATAAGTATCGTTTGTACTTTACACCTCCCCATTGATCATTCTGTGCCTCACTGTTTTACCCTCTGCTCTCTGTCCCACATTCTACGCTTGTCTGTTCCACAACATCTTACACCAAACCATTCCAAGACTCTCACTTTCCTACTGCATACTTCACACACACTCCACTTACATGCACTCCACATCGTCCTGTGCGCTCTTGTCACTCTTTCCTCTTAAGTAATGGATGACCACCAGGAAAAGCAAATATGATGAAGGATGGCCAACTGTTCCGAGTGGTGGAGGAGAACTGCTGGGGTGCCAGAGCTCGTATCCGGGACATGGACGACACCAATGTTACTGTCCAGGCCCTCTCTACTGTCCCTGTCATGTTCAGCTACTGGGCCAAACCCGATCACACGCTAGACCTAAGTAGGTATGTTACATCCTTCGGGTTGAAGCACCTCGTTCGTGCGTGTTTTCACAGAGTGTATTGACTTAGTACAGTCTCTTCACCATTTTTCCCTCTCAACATAGGTAGATGTACTTAATTCCCCTTTCCATTGTGGATAGATACACATGTAACTGATGTCTTTGTTTAATCATACGCCATGTATTAACAAGAACTATTGGAGATATGACAAAAGCTCAGCCACTCGAGGCATGATCCGCTGTCGAGGGTTGCAGCTAACAAAGTATCTTCATAATTTAAGCCATTGCTCTTTCATTACTCCTCATGACTTAAATGTCCATGCTTTAACATCCTCTTATCCTGACTGCTGTTTAAGACTTTGCTATCCTGTGACTTCACTATCCCAAATATTTACCACTATTCTTTCACTGCCCATGGTTTCACTGCTCACCACAGGTTCAATGCTCCCCATGACGTTGTTACCTATAAAGCTTCACTAGTGCCATGATTTCACTGCCACAATTCACATCTTAATTCATGACATTTATTCCTTTTGAAACTCCATCCATATTAGCAAATGATTTTTTTTTCTCGAATTAGTGTAGTTGTAAAGTATTGTTTGCTGATATTGGGTTGAGTTAGGTTGTGGCCATTATATCATATACAGTGCTAGAAAGATCTAGGCAACTATCGTGAAAACTAAAAACATGAGATAGTATTTCACGATAGGTGGGAGAACTAGTAATTCCATTTAAAGAAAAGGGAAAAAAACATGAAATGTAGGATGTATCGAGCAGGAATTTCCACTTATGCTTTAGGAATCAAAGTTGTTTAAGATATCACTGCCATTTTAGATATTATTCCGATAGTACATTTGAAATGAATTCTCCATACTGATAGTATCTATAAACATCTCTTACTTTCTTCCTGGAAATCAGTGTAGTTTAAGAAATAGATGCTATCTCGTTGGTATAAAGGAGATTATTGATCCAATACTTGCCAAAAGAACGAAAGGAATCACCTCTGTGACATTACAGCTGTGATTTTTGAAATACATTAAGACGACAACATTTGATTTCGTGTTCAATTTGATGATTGCAATGATGAGTGGAATATTGTATTTTTTTTAAGTATATCTCATTTGCTGTTAATTTCAGCTCATGCCTTCATGCAATCGAAGCATTTTATTGAATTCTCTTTCCGTATCCTGTTGCACTGAATGTTTTATATCATCAGTCATAACAGTCACTACCTCTTTTTACCATGTCTCATATGTTTTCTTCCTTTCAGGATCTTGAATGACGATATTGCTAAGACGGTAAAGCAACACCCACGTCGGTTCGTGGGCCTGGGCACAATACCCGCCCAAGCTCCTGAGCTTAGCGTTGAGGAACTCAAGCGACTCAAGGCAGACCTTCACTTCCCAGGCATCCAGATCGGCTCACATATCAATGAATGGAATTTAGATGCGAAGGAGCTATACCCCGTGTGGAAAACTTGTGAGGATTTGGGTAAGCTTGAGTACGAAGTCTGTTGTTCCTTCCTGTTGTCTCAGCAAACAGGATACTTCGGTATAAAACTTGTGTCTTTTCCTCACGAAGTGCTCAAGTACGTCTGTGAGTTTGCTGTCGATACCTGAGGATGTTTTTGCGTTGGTTAAAACATTGTTATACACAGCCCTAGGACTCCTCTCATCCAAGGATTCCTGCGGCTCTAAGGCTGCTCTGCACTCAGTAGCAGGGTCAGTATTGCCTCCTTTTAATCGAAACTTTACTGTCTTTGATAACGTTATACGGTCATCAGCCGATGTAAAGGAGTACAGTGTCGTCTAAAACCTCCTCTCCACAAACATCGTGTTTTACTCTGGTCTTTCCAAGGTGCAGGAACCGCATGCAAGTGGCTCATGGGTTGCATAACTAATCAACTCTCACACATATAAAATGAGGATGTGTAGCAGAGGAAAAAACAAAGAGTATTTCTCGTATTTCTTAGCCTCAGAAAAACGTAGGGCAGTACTGTCTCTGACACCTTAAGCTAGACAATCTGCCATGCTGGAAATTTGCGTTCATAACCGAAAAAAAGAAAAAGATATCTGATATCTCAGAATTTTGATTGTAAGCTACCTGAATAAGTGAGATATTTAATCACTGGATTTGTTTTTTAAATTTCTGGTTTATCATGGTTGCTGCACGGTCGAATATGATATGACTGTCATGTGTGACTGACTGTGTTCCTATGCTTCAACAGGCATGTCGGTGTTTGTCCACCCTTGGGACATGCAGATGGGCGGGCGATACAGCAAGTACTGGCTACCATGGCTGGTAGGGATGCCCGCAGAGACAGCCACTGCCATCTGCTGTATGCTCATGGGCAATGTATTCGAGCAGGTGAGACTACAATTTTTGTGAAAGATGTCGTTAACGTTAGTTGTGATTTAAAACAGAACACTCTCTGCTGGAGGTATTGAGTTAGTAAACATCAGATGGAAGTGAAAGACAGTTGCATCAACAGTTATGGAAATAGACTGGCCACAGAGAGCGAGCTAAATATTGAAGAAGACGGTGAGGGACGAGTGGCAAAAGAGGGAAACTTTGAGGTCAGGCCCACAGCTCTGCAACTCATTGGAAAGATCCTCTCCGGAGTTCTCAGCTGGGACAATTTGCATTTACAGAGAGTGAGTTCATATCGCTTTTCAAGAACCGATTGCTTAAAAATGTTAGCATGTAAACTGCAGTTGATTTACATATTAAGTATGCCGAGAGGCTGTTCTAACCTTGAGGTATGCCAAATCTCGAAGGTAGACAAAGAAATTCGGCATTTCTATACAGTTTTGTGTAGCTCTCCCTTATGTTGTTACTGTCGTTTCGTTGCTTTGTATTTTTTTGAGATTATACAACGACCTTAGTGACATGTTATGTGTTATGCCAGTGGATATGTATGGGTCATCTTTACATAGAATTATTGCCCTTATGATAAGTAAGTTAAGCACGTAGGAGAATTAAGAGAGTGAAAAAATGTTATAGAAAATATGAAACTAGTTTATTCATAGTGAGAAAGTAGTGAACAGTCAAAAAAACAGAACCACTGAGGAAGTAGATTGTGCACATAGCAAGAAATTACAAGATTAAGCACCTTCAGTGTAAACTCCTTACTCATAACAAAGAGATAGTTCGTGGTACCCAAGGTTTAAGTTAGACATTGTTATACACATTATATTATGAGTAGGTCCTTGACATAGAGAGTAGGAACAATGCTTTTTCACACTTGAGAAAACGACTTGTTAGCATATGGAACGATTTTCCAGATAGATGCGTTTAAGAATAGATTTGGTAAATGCGTTGCTTCAAGTCCACGAATTTCATTATATGAGGCTCCATCGTCAAAATAACAACTTGCAGGTTATTCTCTTTGAATTATCTGTATGCTTCTTTTAACACACTATTCTATGAGTCTCTGATATCTTCCACTATCACAAACACCTTCGAAAGGACCCAGTGGTCTGTTGCTGTATGAATTCCTTTTGTATTCCTCTGTAACTACCTTCGTTTTCACATTACAGTTCCCAAGACTGAAGGTGTGTTTCGCCCATGGAGGAGGCTCGTTTCCCTACACAGTGGGTCGGATACAACACGGGTATAATGTGCGCCCCGACCTCTGTGCCACGGAGTGCAGCGTGCCACCCCGCTCCTACCTGGGCAAATTTTGGTGTGACAGTCTCGTGCATGACGCTGATGCCCTCAAGCTCCTTCTTCAGGTTTGTGTTGTAGATGAGCTTTATTATTTTCTTTTTAGTTGATGTAATTCTCGTGCAAACCTTTTCTTCGCTTTTACTGACTGTCGGCATCATATCATCCCGAGTAAGCCCAAAGCTAAATGAAGCCCTTGCATCAGTACATTGAACAAGCTTTCAGTATATGAATGGTTCAGATAACAATGAAAGCCACTTGGCCTCTCAGTTACTGTGCATCTCTGTTTATACCACCTTGCAGTCCCCTCAGCTCTGCATCAGCTAAGTTGAACTGTGGTCAATTTAGGTGACTTTAGGGAATGAGTTCCCTGGAGATACGGGGAAAAGATTATGTCCTACATATTACCTGCTCATCGTAGAAGGCGGCTAAAGGGGTTGGGAGCGGCAGGGCTAGAAACACGCCTCTCCATGTATTTCAGATTTCTAAAAGCTGGAGTAGAAGAGGGAGCCAAGTGAGGAGTGCTCATCCTCCTTAAAAGACATAGGCTGGAACGTCTGAATGTGTGGGGAGAGATAAGTAATATGTATGAGGAGATGAACCTGGATGTTCTAGCTGTAAGTGAATCAGAGCTGAAGGGGAAAGGGAAAGAATGATTTGGGAATATCTTAAGGCCAAAGTCAGATGTTAGTGTCAGGGCAAGAGCTAAGGATGAGGGAGCACTGCTACAGAAGGATGAGTTGTGGTAGTATTGTGTAAAATTGCAAGGGAGTGGGCCCCAGACTTATGTAGGTAAAAATGGAAGTGGGTTATGAGAGATGTGTGGTCATTAGTACCTGGAAATGGGAGGACTATACAAGAGATCTGATTGTACACCACAAGGATCGGCTTGGCTCTAACTACGATGATCCTAATGGAGCCAAGGCCTCTTCTTTCTCCTTAACGATCTGGAAAAATTAATCAAAGACCCCTACCCGAATTTCCGACCGTTATGACCATTCTCCTAACACAATTTACTTCGTTTTTTAACCTTTCAACCCTCCCATTACCCATACATCATTTCTTGAAGGAAGAGAGTGAACTGTACGTGGCATTTATGTATCTGGAGGAATCATTTGATACCGTTGGCAGAGAGGCCGTATGAAAAATGATACGACTCTATGGGGCAAATGGGAGGTAAAACAAAATGCCTTTTGCAAATTTGTCGCTACTAAAAAATTTTATTCACAGGTGATTGGGGAGCAACGTATCATCTTGGGCTCTGACTACCCATTTCCTCTTGGCGAACACCATCCTGGAAATCTGATTGAAACCATGGACCTTCCAGACTCCCTCAAGAAGCAACTACTTTTCGATAATGCTCTTGAATTCCTCAATTTGGAGGCAACACAGTTTGCACAATCCTAGTGACTAAGACTCTGTATACTGTTGAGTACAGTCGTAACTTTTAAAGTGAAATTGGTGACTGATCAGGGTTTATTAAGGTGTGCTTATTTCTTTGGTATAATTTTCACATTGACTAGTAGTATATGTCTTAGTATATGTCTTGTCAATCATTCCAAGGGCTTTATTCTTTGACACTGGGAATGGTCCTTCCCAGGGAAGACCACAGGTGTTTTGACTTTAAATGATCTTGTACCACGTTGTCACCATTGAGCCATCCTAGCAACGCTTTAAAGAGTTGGGAAAAGTAACAGGCCTTCATTATAGCATGATCAGTTGGTAAATATATGTAATGATCTCTTTAAATTACATCAGGACAGTGTAGAAAAAATAAAGTGTGTATTAACATTTTCCTAAATTGTCTGATGTAGCATAACATTTATTTTTTACTTTATAGATAGTCTGAATTACATAGTTTTTTGTACATTATCGTATATTTCGGTGTCCTGTTAAAGAAAATTATTTTAGTACTATTTTGCTTACAATCTTGTAGTAAGTGAATTTGTATTGTGTTTTCTTCTTCCTAAAATGATTCATCTGAGCGTCTGAGTTCTAGGTCACCCGTTAATGTTTTCATTTGGACTGAATCAATGATACAGTCATATGAATCAGTATTGTAAAGCTGCAGTGCTAGCAATATACTCCTTTCGTTCAATTCATTGTGGAAAACACGTTTGAGTCTGTAAAATTAATAAGCGTTTTTCATTTCAATTTATTTGTCTTTACATATTGTGTTCATTTTGCTAATTGTGAACTTTGTGTCCAGACTCCTCTATTGCCTTAAGGATAGAATTGACCCAAGTGGTCTAATCTGCTGAAGCTTCTCTCCTCTTCGATCTCTGTTCGGACTTTCCCGGCGAGGCAAGACGTGTGGTAAGCGATTAGCACTTGTCTTGCCATTTTGGTTAAATCTTGTCATAGGTACGTTTCTGTCTCTCTCTCTCTCTCTCTCTCTCTCTCTCAAACAGCTTTTGATGTTTATGACGAAAGTTCAGACATATGGTTGTAGAGCAATAGCGCAATCATACAGTAACCAAAAACCAGCTGTGGACGAATAATGAAAACAATCCTTGGAAGAT
>JAUUDW010216695.1:1976-14271 GCA_032361385.1 Panulirus guttatus | reverse complement strand
TTGGATGGCTAGTTCGCTCTCTCTCTCTCTCTCTCTCTCTCTCTCTCTCTCTCTCTCTCTCTCTCTCTCTTTTTCTCTCTCTTTTGCTCTCTCTCTCTCAGGCTTGGTGTTGAGGAAGTAACTTTGAAAACCTTAACATGTAAAAGAGGAGAAGGAGGAGGAGGAGGAGGAAGAGGAGGAGGAGAACGAGGAGGAGGAGGAGGAGGAGGAGGAAGAAGAAGAAGAGGAATAGGATGATAAAAAGAATCCCTACGGTGGGGATAGGGGTATATGAGTCGAATGATAGCGATAAAGAATAAATATAACCGTCGAATCCCTCTGAATAATGTCCACTTTTCGATTTAGTTGCCCAGTCGGGCAAAGGGAAGTAAATTGCTATAACAAATATGCCTTGTGGTTATCCCCGGCCCATTTCCCAAGATGCCTCGTCTTTTGCAATTTCTCTTCGTCGGTCTTAGCGGCGTTGGTGTTTTCCCCCCATCGGCCTTTGACGCTGAGAACGATGAGACATCAGCTCTGAGCGATGTCCAACGACGCAGGACGCTGTGGTAGGAGATGGGATGAACTGACTTCGAAATTATTTTGCATTGTTCTTATGTTACGCGTGCAGGGTTTGCCGCTTGCAACGCTTGCAACGCTTGCCGCTTGCCGCTAGCAGAGCGCGTGCGTGCGGGGGGGGGATATATGATAAACGCGTTTAAAGTCCCTGGGAGGACGTGACCACGTTAATAAGAACCAAGTGATCGAGAAAAAAGACCATAAATCCAGAAGACACAGACGAAGACGCTTGACCGTAGAGGCGTTCGAGACGGTGTTCGGAAGCATCTCCGTAGCGAGGGAAGAGCGACCGTGTGGGCCAAGGCGAGTATAGAGGTAAATGACGTCGGCGCTGGGATTAAAAAGTTTGTCTGCTTAAAATACAAGGATAAGATGTCGAGTCTCACGGCCGTCAATCTCCTGACTCATATTGACATGCAAGTAATGATACACAGACAGACAGACAGACACACGCGCACACACACACACACAGGATCATATTATGAGAATAAGGATGAGAAACGGGAGGCTTTGACCGAAGCAGAAAATCAGCGACCTGGAGACTGAAACAGAGACAGTGAGGTGGTAAGTGAAGCTAAAGAAACAGGCGGAAGGCTGGATAATGTGTACAGTAGGAAGGAGCAGTGAATGCTTAACATTATGAAGGCCGCCGGGAGAAGAGAAACATTGAGAGCCGAACCAGAACTGCAGGACTTGACCGACAAGTGATGATATTTGGGCTGGAAGAAACGTATAATCCAGCAAAAGATGAAAGATGTGGAGACAGAGGAAGAGTTGCGGCTTAAATGGACACTGCAGGCTAGAGACATACTGAATGTACTTTCTGAAATAGAGAGACTTAGTAGAGCAAGAAAAGACATGATGGAACGACCAGGAATAATTACCTTCATTAAAGAAATATGTAGCCAGAAGGTGCTTAAGCAGACTAAGCAACTTTTTAACATGAAAAATGTTCTAGAGAATATTCAGTGGAGGTGACTGACCGAGGAAAGGGAGAGAGAGGAGGTCATACAGCCAGAAGGCAAACACCGGGAGACATTAAGAGGGGTTACTGACTACAATAATCCCACCACCAACTCGCACAAGTGGGATGTTAAGGAATGTGAAGAGCAGATTGAAAATTATGTATAGGAATGCAGATGCATGTAAATGGAGAGGATCTGCAATGCTAGGTAAGAAATTGAGTAAAATCATACACACACACACACATACACAAACGTGTGGAAATTTCTAGTTTATCCTGCTCTTAAGCTCTTGTATGATTAGTTAAGTAGTAACTATCGTGACTTCCCAGTTCTGTAATATGTGTAATACCTCAACTCTGTTTTTTCAACGAAATGGCTGCCTACGTCTGGTAAACTGTTGTAGATGTACATATTTATTTTCAAAGAGTTTTCCGTGGATTTCCAGTTAGTTAGATATTTACAGCACAATCATCACAACAAAAAGAACACTCTTACTTCATAATTTTCATTCCATGGCTTCTAGACAAGACTTCCTCGGCGACATAGTCAGGCTTTACTTCCGTCATTGTAAAGAATCTAATCTTGTGCTTCCATGTCCTTGTCAGTGACGCCCTAACGTGACACATTCGTTTAAAGGAATACGTTGACGCTTCTATCATTGTCATCAGCAATGACAATGGCTCTCCAGCTACATCAGACTCTACAACTCTCTCGACAGCCTCCTACAATGAACTAATGCCTGCTATATCACCAGCAGCCACACATGAACACCGCAGTCTTACACATCAACTTCGCTCTCAATCAAGTCCCCTATTATCTCTCTGGGCTTCCGCCCCATCCAGGTTACGTAGTCTATCATCAGCCTTCATGATGTTAATTTGGACTATATAAACTAAGCAGGAAATAAAATGTCAGTATCAATTCAAGTCTTTCCAGCTATCTCTTACACTCTCCATCGACCCGAGATACTGAACTCCCTGGGTAGAAGACAAGAACTTACACACGAGTTACAATTTTCTCGAAATCGCCCGTTCCTCTCCTGCTGGGTCCTCTGCCTCACTCACTACACAAGAGCGACAACCGGAGAAGCTGCAGGAAAACACTCGCACGATCGTGTTCGGTCCTTCTTTCGTACACTACCTCTCAAGAGGAACTAATCCACTCAACACACTTGTCCTCCAGCCTCCTTTTAGCCATCACCAGGACCTCATCAGACAGGAAAGGATGAAACTGCTGCTGCCCCAACCCCGCTACTGTCACCCTCTATCACCTACGAACTCTCATCCCCGAGCTGCAGTACGACATCACAACCTCATCGAACCCATTCGAGCTCGAAAAGACCACTAAAATGAAAAATCCAAACCATTGTGAACATCGTCACTGATCAGTAGACTGTATATCAACCTCCCTTTTTTCCCCTCTTCCCCCTTTGTGTTTGTTTACAGACTGTTTAACATTTCCCTTTTCACTGCACCCTTGTTTATTGTACCAGTTTTCTTTGTAATATTTCCAGCCTTTGACTGCAGTCAACAGACCATCAATTATCAATATTACACACATAAGACCACCCCTCCTTGCACACGCCACGTGAAACCCTCCATGGTGCTGTGGTCAGCGTTGCTGCGCACTCATCCAATGGGCCCGACTTCAAATCCCAGAGAAGGCAGCCGGCTCACAGGCAACCTAGCCGTTCATCCTCTCCTATGCGGCTCGTCGAGGGATGAATTCCTGGCGTAAACTTGAGTATGTCATTACGTGCATACTTAGGCTAAGATGTGGTATACATACAGGGCTAAGAGAAAGGGCAACACACGTGCAAAACTCTCCCCGTCATAAAACACAAATATTAAGGAAAAATGCAGTAACTATACACACACACACACACACACACACACCAGCCTGACAAGAACCTTCCACCGTGCGCACCGTTCAGCACTAGGCCGCCACAGGGCTGTGTATAAACCAGGACACTTCTCTGCCGTCGTGGTTGGTTGCCGTCGTGGCCACACGGCTTCATATACCTATGACTGAATCCCTCATTATATTGGGATCACAACCGGATCAAAGCTTTTTTTACTCCTTTGATAATTCCCGGTCAGGAAGCCCCCAACCACCCAGTATCCAGCCCTCCCCAGTTGGGGCCAAGTGTAGTTAGTTCATTTTGCTGCCGCTCCACTGAATGGCGCTGCGTCCACCACCACAACTATTATCATCAGTATAACACTAATGAGAATTGTGATGGTATATTACACTATTATATTAAACATTTCACTGTCAGAAAGGGTTCAATGATAGCTTCCAAATAATATAATCATCAGGCCTCTGGAATAAGTTATCTTGAACATCATGGTCAAGTTATCGTGCTGTCATGTTGCAAACATGGCATCTCATGTTGTTCGTGAGGCAAGCCATGCCAACAACAGGTCAGTGCAACAAACTTGAGGCAGACGCCATTCGTGTTGCAATAATATTTACTACAATACACACCAGAACACAGTCATCGTATTGTCCATTTGTCTCGGCCGAACTAAGAAGTTTGTACATTACTGAAGGAACGCAAGAGGTACAACTCCATGTCATAACTCCCAGCGCGACACACAACAGGAGCTTGTAAATATACGTCCTAGTCATGACCCCACAAGACAGGATAGGGAGAGGTGGAAACATCTGTGATTCCCACTGTGTCAACTGCCTCCATGACCGCGGGAAGTCCGGGGGAGCAAACCATATAGCCACACACACACACACACACACACACACTCGCAGACTGGGAAGAATTTCAGAGTCGACACCGTACCAATCCTGTCGCCAGACTTCTAATTCAACGGAGTCTTAAATAAGGAAAACTTTGTTGCTGGCACATGTTAGAATCGCCTTTAAGTACACACGGTAAAAAGAAAAAAAAAGTCTACCACTCTTTGAGCGGAACAGTATGACACCAGTGGATGAAGGATTTGAGTAATTTCCATTAATCTGGCCTTACATTGGTAGCCCTGCCTTCATTATATTGTAGTGTATCAAATGCTGACGACACTTCCTGTCATTGGTCATAAATGTTATACTATTTTCGTATTCCGATGGTGATGACTATGAAGTGAGGTTACCATAATAATTAGGAAATTGTCTCACATTCACGCTCATCAACCCTACCGGACAACACGAGTCGGGCTGATCATAGAAAAAAAAATCCACAAGAGAAACCTCCAGAGGCGGCAACAAATTTGCAAGCAGAAAAAGAAATGCGAGTTACACTGAAAAGTTAGATGCCACAATTTAGCCACCATGGGAGAGAGAAGAGCGTAGGGTGACCTGATCACAATCTTCAATTCTTTAAAACATTGTGATGATGTTAAAACTGAACACTTCTTCGATATATGCAAATATTAAACAATCTATATCCATGATACAGAATTAACCAAAAACTTTAAAGAAAAAACGTAAAGAATCCATTTAACTTTACGAGTAATGGATGAATGAAACACACAGTGTGATTATATAACTGAATACAACTGAATCCAAACATCAACAGACCACTGGGTCATAGCGAAGCTGCTTATGATACTGGAAAAAAGGAGAAACTTATGGATTACTGTCTAGGAACAGAAAGACATACAGATTGATGAAACTGTGAATGCTGACAACATACAAAAGTAAAAAAAAAAAAGTTGCATGACAGGACTGAAAGGCTGAGAGATGGGACCCAACGAGTGAAGACGTTCCTCCTAGTTCTGTCCAAACATAATCTCATTCCCTTGCACCTTGGAATTACTTTGCACGTGACGTGGAACTAATCCAGGCCACCTGGAAAACATTACACAGACGATGATGCTAAGGAAAAATCAGAAATCATCATCTTACTGGTATGAAGAGACAACTTCCAGCAAACAGCCCTCACCACAACTACAGTATCACTTCCTCAACGCAATTGGTTGGCAATACCAAACCATCGGGTACCTACCCTCTGACGTCACTGACTGAGCCTTCATAAACGATAACAAACGATGAAATGGATTTTGTTTCACCATAAGCGACATATAATACTCAGTTAATAAAACTTTTTTAACACTTCGTTCCCAGGGACTGGGGCGGGCTGAGGTATTAGTACATTCCCCTCTCAGAGCTTCACGAAGATAGCGTGTACAGCAGCCATTTTTACGTCCACAGCCATCAACACAATTTAGTGGACTGTAACATATGCTGTCGTAATCATAACGTAAAGGCGAGAAAAAATGAAATGAACTAATGATAACGCATCCAGAAATATCTCCCACTACCATCTAAATCCACACCCTGTTAGTGCCGCCATCTAGTACACAAAATTAGCCACATTTAAGCTGCGTTAATCCTAAGCTTATGCGAACTAACAAATACCCAACTCTAATTCCTTTACGCGTAACTCCCCAGTGTGAACAGAAGCACGTTTCCCTATGCCAACACTTACAACAATTCACAAATGTAAAAAAAAAATCCTGGTTTGTGTTGAGGTATAGGGAAAAAATATACTTCAAGTGAATCATCTGTTACAGCAGAAGTAAAATTATACGAGACTAACGAGAGAGAAATGCTCGTAAACAGATCCGACAACATTCCATATTCATCACATGTTTACAAGTGACGCCTGGCAACTCGTAACGCCATAATCCGGGTCTTGCACTATGACCGAATGTACAGTGCATCTGGTGTACACTGTAACACTTATCGAGGACCCAGTACGCTTCACACTACGTTTGTCTTAAAAGTTAATGAGAGTACTAGATGGTTAGGACGTCAAGTCCTCGACGTCTGTATTTTCTGAGTAAGAAAGACTCCTGGCATGCAATGTCTAGCACACACTGTACTCACCCTCTACATCCTAGATACAGATGTTGTTCGAAGTTTCAGTTGTTGACGGATGAAGCAGGAGGGTTTAAGTCGAAGGCAACTTAATTAAATGTTGGGTAAACTGAACAAAAATAGATCAATTAGCCATTACCACACAAATGTAGGTGAAGTTGGGTCTGACGATGTTTGTTTTTGTGGAAGGAACTTATGTCCACGTTCATCCTAGGGATTACAATTAGTCCATACGGACTGGGTGTTGCCCAAGCTTGTTTTCCTGTTTTCTTTTTTTTTCCATGGGCTTTACGTTAGGGGAGAGAGAGAGAGAGAGAGAGAGACAGAGAGAGTGTGTTAGTTTAAAGATCTGAGGACTAATTAAATCTAACATTTAATATGAAATAACAAAGACAATCACATTAGCTAACGGATTTCGCCTGTGGCACGGACTTTAGGTAAAGTTACATAGAATCACATAGATACACAGACTACAGAGAACCAAGGTTTTCAAAACAAAGGTGGTCTGACATTAACACCATTGGAAAAGATGCAGTCCCTTTAAAAGCAACAGAAGAAAAAGATAGCAAAGCAAAGGCTCTCTCCCCACCCTCCACTTCTTCCGACAACGCGCCCGACGGGATACAGATAGATAAAATACCTTGCAGGACTAACATGCCTGAAAGAAATCTTTATAGGAGAGTCAGAAGGTAGAATATGGGTGGATAAGTTATCCATACCATCTCCAAAGACATGCATCCATGGACAGTTTGTTATAACGACACACGTATGGGTAAACTTACAGCTCCAGCCTCGCGACTTGCCGGGTCCATATTACTCTTGATGGGGAAGAATGACGCAGGTTACACGGATTAACCAATGTTGTTGGAACACAAAGTTGTTAATCCACCACAAACCATCATGCTCTAAGATCCGTCATCCAACAAAATGTCATCCACCAAGACCCGTTATCCAACAAGACCCATCATCCAACAAGAACCATCATTAGCCCAAGAGCCGTTATCCGACCAAGAATCGTCATCTACCTACGATCAGTCATCCACCAAGACCAGTATTCCAACAAGAACGGTCATCAACCAAGAACACCCATCTGTCCATGAATTATCATTCACCAAGCTCTAACATCCACCCTGAACCGTCACCCAGCCACGGTACGAGAACCAAGAGCTCCAGCACTCGGTCAGGTCTTCAGCCTCGCCACACCACCACCACCGGACGGACGGACCACCAATTGTAAAACTACGCGCTATACCACCAGTGCCCTTCTCGCTCCCAGTAATAATAATAATAATAATAATAATAATAATAATAATAATGATACTACTACTGCTATTACTACTACTACTAATAATAATAACAATAATAATAAAATTCATAAGCCTAAAACGACTATAATTAGACAATAATTTCAGACACACTCAAATCCATCACTGGGAGACGTTCATAGGAAACAACAAACAACATCATTTTTCAAGTTGTAAAAAGACTAAACAAAAAAATCAGAAAAGCACAGTATGTCGGATCGTTGCAGAAAACACCCTAATGCCCCCGTGTTCATTAGGGGAAAAATAATTAAACAAACAGGTTGGGAGTGAGGGGGAAGGGGGTATACCCCCAACCCCACACACACACTCTTGCCACTAACCTGAGCCATGATAAAAAAGCAACCGTAAAACTTCTCAATGGGTAAACGTCAAAAGAAATCACGGGGTCGAACTGCCGGCAGGATTACCATGTTAGGCTGCCACACCGCTGCTGCTGCCGCCGCTGCTGCTGCTGCTGCTGCTGGCAAACAGCAGGCAGAAAATTAGAGAAAGTTTTGGGTTTGAAGTAACAACAACAGCTGCCTGGTGGCCGGAAGACCCACGGATACACGAGATTAGTTTGTTGACAAATAAGAGTTGAGACTGTACGTACAACACTCACCGAGACTTCAATCCTGGGAAAGGGGGAAAAAAGCAGTAAGTAACTACAGAACAACGTATTCAATTTAACAATGTATACAGGAGTTATTGATCTGTTGCTGTGTGCACGCCTTTTGAAAAGCGGTCCTGTGGTACACACATACACACACACACACACACGCACACACAATATATTTGTGTGTGTGTGTGTTTAGGGTACGAGAGGAATCCTTCAAGACTGGGGAGCCAAACCCTTGAGAGCAACAGGAGACCGAACCTTCAGGATAACACAATATCAAACTGCTTTAAACTGCGAACCCCAGCCGCTCTCTTCTCCAGAAATAAAAGCTTAAAGAGTTTATCAAACTGTCCAACACCATGAGCTCTGCCGACTACGAGCTTAAACTGCTGATTATTATGAAATGTTGAGGCTACGTGGCTAAACTGTTTGTTTTGGTTCTCAGCAAATTACTGGTTCAATTTCTAAAAACTCGTAAGCTTGTGTTTTGAGGACGGGAGAAACAACACCGTCCATGTATCTCTTAAGTCATGCGGAGGGGGGATGGGGACTGGAAATCCTCGTCTCCTGTGTTATCACTTCCTACAGTAGGGAACATGAGGAGGTGGTCATCGAGGGCTCGGTCACCTCTTCCTGGCGATATATCGCTATGACGGGACGGGCGAGGAAGTCGAAAAATAACAGTTAAAAATGTTGGTCGTGAGGGTAAATACCTGAACGATATAGCACGTTGGTCCTGCAGCCGGTGACCCCAGCGGAAGGCGTGAGGACGCGGCTGGTTGGTATGCGGGAGGCCGCCTCGCTAATGGGAGAAACTGTCCAAGAAAAATGGGGGTGAAATTTTCCACAACGAACGCGTTCTTGTACGGGGGACTGCAGGCCGTCCTGTGTCCGTTCGTAAAGAGACGGTGGCCAAACTTAGTGCAAAAATGTACTTATAAAGCACTGTAAAGTTAACGTATAAACTAGACAAGCAAGTAAGCTAATAGAGACAAAGAAGAAAAGAACTAGCCATTCGCCCACCCACATCTGCAACTCTGCTCCCGCGCTATACAGCTGCTCCCTCACAAACACGTCTCCAGCAACACCCCCATGACAAATGAACACACTTAACACTAAGCTATTCAATAACTCTCCATCAGGCTCACTTGAAACACCTTTAGGATGTACATATTGTAAAGGTGAATCCTTTATCAGAACTCCGAAGACAATGTATTTATATCTTGATAACGCAAAAACTGCAACTATCGTGGTACACTTCATTTTCTGTCATGAGCAAAATGTTCAGAAATAACTATAAAACTTTTAATATGAATAATATTCTGGCCATATCATGAGTAGTATTGGAACCATGTTCAATATAATACCATGCATAGTGGTCATAATCCCAGTATATAAGATGGCTGACGGTTGCTATGACCAGGGGTGCCTATGCCTTCCTATTAACCACCTTTCTTCAGATCCGAAGACAAAATAAATGAACAATGAATTGATTGATAAATGATAAATGGATACAGTATTAGAAGAGCCCCAGCCCCGACAGAAAGATACTAACAGTGACAACACAGTGAATAGAAAACGTACCGCACATGAAACATCAACTTTTACCGGACCGGTTGACGAAAAATTCAAACTTTTCTCATCGGTGGAGCACAACGGTGAGCCCCTGTGGCACGACCACACCAGCCTGGGATATGATATATTGGACCTCAAGGATGAGGCCAGACGTTACATCATAACAAAAGGTCACAAGGTCGTACTCGAGGGTCGTACCGTCGTGCTGAAGGGTCGTAACGCCGTGCTCAAGGGCCGTGCCGTCCTTCTCAAGGAGTTAAGGAACTCCGAAGACCAAAGTTAAGGTCATAACGTCTACACATCACCAAGAGGAATGTTCAAACGCTACACCAACCTCACAATACACAATTCCCGCCGAATCCGACCTCACAAACACCGCCATGACCACAGTCGCTCTCGTGATGAAACAATATCAGACCACAGAACAACCCGAAGGACCAATAAAAAACCTCGATTAAAATATCAAAGGCTTACAGTGAGGACCCCGTAATACCACACCCACAAAACTACTGTCTGACTCCCTCTCTCGAACCAGTCTGCTTGTCTACCTATTCTCCTCCTCCCTCTCCTGTCTGACTTCATCTCCCTCTCTTTTTCCACTCGCCTTCCCCCTTCCGCGCCGTCACCCCCTCCCCTGTATAATCTACAGGTGGCGAGGGAGGGCATTAGCATCGCGATTACAGGTCCAAACGCGTCCCTGGAGGTGCCTGATGCTTCGCATTAAAAATGGATGCCGTATAAGGGGACCGCTTGACTACTGCTGCCTTTCCAGTTTCCTTGTACACAGCTGGTACGGACGGCGGGAGAGATGACGGGAGGATGATAAGTGGGGTCGGACTAAGTTACAGCAATACAGCTACGGGTTTTAGACCTCTTGAGAGTCAACGATGCTGACCGCCTCGACGCTACAAAGGAAAGGAGACAAAGATGAGGCAACCACTCCGTGTTACCGCAATGTGGTAACGGAGTCCAGACGGCCCGTAACAGCAGTGTGACGACAAGGTAAAGTGCTCTTAAGATACCATGGTGAAGACGTTTGCATCTTCACCACAGCATTTTCACAACATGCAACGTCGCCACACTGCTGCATCGAGTCGCCATAGCAGTGCTACACAGCTGTGACACAGAACGGTTGAGTCTATGAAATCATGAGAAACACTTCAAGAAGCCTCGGTAATATAACAGGTGTTATATCTGCAAATTAAAGAGCTGAAAAAAAGAATAATGTGACACCCAGAACCTTGGTTCGTGTATGAATTTCATCCAATCAGCAGCACTGCAGCCGTGTGTGACTAGTGGTTTAACCCCATGAGTATGACTGAACGACTCTTGACCATGAAATTCCGACCCTGGAGCGCCGTCGTGCTGAAGGGTCATGTCGTCGTGCTCAAGGATTAAGGTCTTGATGGAACAGCGACGCCTGACCTTATCATCAACCTCAATGTGGACTTGCGGGTTTTGGATTCCCTTAACTCAGTTTAGAGTGAGTTTCGAACACCGTGGACGGTGAAACTTGTGCCTTATGCAGTGATCAGCCTTAAGTATGCGCTGATCCCCTTACGATGTTTTCAGTGTAAGCTGACCTTTGCAAAGTGACGTCATGCACTCTAAACAGTGAAGCTTGTTTCGTGGATAGTGAAACAATGAAAAACTGGATTTTAACCGAATATAGCGAACAGCGTTTATTGTGTATAGAGAGACCTTGTATTCTGTTAGCTTTTGCTTATATAAACACAAAATGCTAAATATGCAGTGAAACTGTTCAGAGTAAACTTTTGGTATGCTTTTTAAAACGCAGTTTTGAGGACAGTTCAACCCTGCTACGATGTTCAACAAACATTCAGGTTTATGTTCAATAATCCCTTGTATATTGTATAACGAAAGAGTTACAGCACAGATTATACAATAATAATCTTAAACTGGGTACAGCAAAGCTCTTGTATTACTTACGCAATCTAGATTAATGCAAAATACAGTATAATCATTCGCTTAATATGACTGTTGAACAGGATCAATCATGTAATGGAGAACAGCATGAACAATTATCTTTTGAATAATTATCATATTTTGAATAACAGAAATCAACAGTGAACAATAGTGAGCATCATACGCTACACCTCCTGTATAGTGACTAGCAACTATTCTCCAATGATGCACTATCCAATACGAAGAATGATTTTCAACCATCTGAAACAATTGGTTTCATACATGTCAAATAAATAATTTTGCTGCAAAAATTGGCAAAATGGTTTATAACATCTGACACAAGGAAAAATATGTATGCCAGCAGTCTCTAATTATCATTGCATTCGCTTGGTGCTCGGTGGCATCTGGATACCAGAATTCCTGTCAAATCCCACCAATTAAATCCATTTGGGATAAAGATTCAAGTTTTGCGTGCGAGTTTAGCATATCAGGGCGTTCAGAGACTTTACCTAAAA
>JAUUDW010216586.1:0-14271 GCA_032361385.1 Panulirus guttatus | reverse complement strand
CACTCCATCTCCTCCTCACTCCATCACTCCCTGTTATCACTTCCCCCCTTGCCCCCTTCACCGATGTTCCCATTTGTCCTCTAGTCTTACGCACGTTATTTACTTTCTTCCAAAGCATCTGTTTATTCTCCCTAAAGTTTAACAATACTCTCTCACCCTTACTCTCATTTGCCCCCTTTTTCAACCTTTGCACCTTCCTCTTGACCTCCTGCCTCTTTTTCTTATACATCTCCCAATCATTTGCACTCCTTCCTTGTAAGTATCGTCCAAATGTCTCTCTTTTCTTTTTCACTAATTATACTTATAATTATTTCATAATTATCCCAGAAAATATATTTATGAAAGAGTCCTGGTGTTACACAGGACCTTTCTAATGGCTCCTGTAGCCCAGGGCTGCACTACTTCCAATAGTGAGGATATGCAGACTCCTTTGGGGTGAGAGTTTTTTCACGAGACTGTACTCCCAGTAATACAGCCTTGTTAAAGGTGAATTTTCTGTAATCCCAGTGATACAGCCTTATCAAAGGTGACTTTTCTGTAATCCTAGTGATACAGCCTTGTCAAAGGTGACTTTTTACTCATGGTGTACCCTCTAAGAGGCAGTCAAATAACACCTACCTTTCTTTTACGTACATAAGTAACAGAGTCTTCACCAGTCATATCCCATCAGAAAAAGTAACCAGTACATAGTTAGCTATTTTTTTAACCAAACATGACCGTTAACTGTGGAGATATTTATCTATCTATATATGCTTCTGATGCTCCATTCCCCATGGGGACTCTCATTAAGGGTGTGGTCTCAGCAGAAGAGTTTCCATTTATCCCTGTCCTTACATACCTCCTTTGCATACACCATACATGCATACACCATCCATGCATTCTTCCACCATTTCTCTCCCTCCTGTACTCTTCCACTTATTTCACCGTCAAAGGTAGTCTTTCTCTCACACCAACCCCTCTATTCATACTACCATACCCTGTTCATATAAATTCCCCATCTTGCATTTTTTCTATATGCCCAAACCATTTCAAAGTATTACATTTCAACCACTTATTCAAGAAAGTATATGAATACAAGATGATGCATAGAACAATACACACTTTTACAATCATACAATGTTCTCCAACTGCATGGATTAAAACCAGTGCCCACTTGTATGGAAGTAAGAAATATAAGATGAAAGGTATGTGATTACTTATGATCAAGTAGTCATTTCTCTATCTGTGAACTCCATAGTAAAGCCATTAACACAGCCAGCTACCTCACAAGTGGGCACAGGTTTGAATTCTTATTATCAGAGGATATTGTCTGTAATTTGGAAGTGTGTACTGTTCTATGAACTATTTCTTATTCATATACCTCCTATATCAACATGTCACTAAGCACACTAGGATCAAAAGATCTGATTTTTTCCTACTTCATCACTTCTTGCAATAGTGAAGTAGTTCTAGAAGCAGGCAAACAACAGCCTCAGTTGCTTACACCTACTTTCTAGCTGTCATATATAATGCATCAAACCCAGATCGCCCAACCTCAGCCAAGCCCCACAAACTCTTCAAAGATTTTCCCTAAATGTTCAGACCCCAACAACTTGAAGCCTTCTGCAGTAACATGATACTGATGATATGAGACTGTGGGACACCAGCTAGAAAAAGTGTTCATGTAATTCTGGATTCTGACTATGTGGTTAATGAGGACACAGAAAAGGGGTTCTGACTGGAAGACAGACTTAGAGGAAATATTATGGTGAAAGTTACACAAAGGTAGACACTTTTTTGAGAACATGAATAGAAATATGGAACTCCATAGCTAAAATACTGACCATTTTCATGGAAAATTCTTTGAAGTATACATTGAGTTAGAATATGGATACCTCTGGCAACAAATCATAAGGGAAGGTTAGAAAAGAGATATATATAATTAAAAAAACTGTCAAAAGGCAAAAAAGTACAGGGATGTACTTTGGACAAGATATAGGCAGCACAACAGCCAACCAGCATTTGAAACATATATGAAAGCAAGGAATGAGTATTGCAAGATCAGGAAGGTTACACAAATAAATTTTCAAAAAATGATTGTGGATGAGCTGGGGAAAAATCATTTACTTTTCCACATATTCACTGAAGTAACTTGTTGGTTAAAGACCAGATAATCAGGTTAAGTAATTCAGAAGAAAGAGCTATAGAGGATGATGAGAAGATATGCAAACTTAATGATAACTTCAAGTATATTCACAGCAGAGAACACTGTTGCCCCAATACCACCAAGATGGGATGGACAGGTAGCCTTGGAAATCATTGAGATTGACAAAAACAACATGAACACAATATTAAAGGGTCTTTACACACATAAGGCTGATGATCTGAATGAAGTCTCTCATATGTGCTTAAAGAGCATGATGGAATACTTGACAGACCATCTGAGATGTTGTTCAGGAAATCACTGGAAGAAAGTGTACTACTAAGGGAAAGAAAGTGGGCAAATAACAAGCCTATCTTTAAGAAGAGATTGGAAACCTGCACTAAAGTACAGTCTCTCTTATAAGTGTGGTTTGTAAACTCCTGAAAAATATAATCCGAAAAAGCAAGTAATGATTACTTGTAAAGGATAAACTACCTAAATGAGAAAGTAAGCTCTGTTCTAGAAGAAGGCGATGTACAAATAGATTATGTGTTCCTAGATTGTAAGCAGTCATTTGACACATAACTACATAGGAAGATGGTAAAGAAGCTGTATTTTCAGGTTGGCACATACAATACTAAATTATTCTAGTAGAAGGATAAAGAGAAAAAATGTCAGAGAAACATTTTTTAAATGAGTTGGGGTCACTAATGGCATGCCACAGAACTACTACTGGGACTACTGCTCTTCACAAACTTATGTAAATGACTTGACAAAAGGACTAGACTCATAACTGAATATGATACCAATGTCATGAGAGAAATAAAGAATGATGAGTACTGCAGCAACTTATACAAGGACCAAAGTTTTTCTAATATGTTTGACTAAATTCAACGCAAGTAAATGCAAAATAGTGAGGATGGTTCACAGTGAAAAAAAAAAAAGTCTCAATAGGAGTGTAATCTGGGAAGAAGCAATCTACAAAAATCTATGTCTGAAATGGGTGTGATGGTTATACCTCACCTGTCACCACAACACCACCTTTGGAGAATTGTAAAGGAAATGAAATGTCTGCTGAATTGTAAAGGAAATGTAATGTCTGCTGAAAAGTATCAAAAGTGCATATAAGTACAATAGCAAATTTTCAGTAAACTATGCAGTATGTCTATTAGATGTAAATTACACTATTCTTCTCAAGAGTGTTTTTTTCCACTTAAAGAAGCACAAAGAATTCAGAGTTGGGCCACTGAAGGGTAACAAAGATGAAACCCTATATACGAGTTCTGGGTTGCAGGTAGAGGTTAGAGGTTATGAATTCACTGACAGTCAAAGAGAGAAGAGAAAGGGGATACATGGTCTAAACCTTCAGGTTTCTAGACCAGTTTAGTTAGACAATTTTGACAGTGAAGAGTAAGATAATGATAAGCAACCAGATGCTATAACATGAAACTAAGCAAAAAAACTTGTTTGAAAAGATGTGAAGATATACTTCTTTGTATTGGAGGAGTAATGAAGTAGGTATGAAGACTCTTTTGCTAAGGCAACCCCCTTTAGGGAATTTCTGAAGGGAACAGGCATCAGAGATATACACAGCTGAATTACAAAAATGAAGTGAAGAAACTCTGAATGCTAACAGTATAGAAATGTTTGAAAAGTTGTATGATAGAAAAAATTCAAGTGATGGGGCACCATGAGTGCAGAACTGCCTACTTGTAATGTATGAAGAAGTACAAATAGGTAATTACATTACCTGCGCTTCCGAAAGTAGCAGACAGTGACACCAATAATAAGGCAGATGGCAAGAGTGATGAAGGTGGCAGCCACATTGTGTGGAGCTACCCCTTGGGAATCAGTTGGTATGATGTCTCCAGAATAGGAAACTAATGCTTCGTGTGACCCACCCACATTCAGCTCTGCAATTCACACGATTGGAATTAATATCATAAAACACTCTGACGGTACTCTTTCTCATCATCTTCCTCCCACACTCTTCACATGAAAAGATTACTTTACTCTAATCAATATTTAGGAACTTTAGAGTTTTCCATGTCTAAAGGAAAGTGCTAACAAGAGTTGCAGTCATACTAATATGTTAATAATACTCACTTGATGCAAGACAGGAAAAAGGAAAAGAAAATATAGTATTTCTATAAATCTCTGATGCTGAATAAGATCAGAGTAAATCAGTAGAACTAAATGTAACATGTATGAATACATACAGTTTATTGATGAATGGTAGAGAAATGGAGTTCAGAGACCAAATAGAAAAATCATACAAGTTATTACTGAAGTTGTTACAAAGATGTTTACCAGAGAGTTGGAACCAAACTTACTTTGTCCTGGAGGATCCAAGATAAAAGAGGGAGGAAAGAGTAAACAAAGGAGAGAGTATAGCTCTTTGAATAAAGGGCAATCTAAAGTTTCAAATTCTGCTAACAGACGATGGTCCTTGCAATAATCATGTAATTGTTAAAGAAACTAAAAAAAGGTATAGTGGTTTTGATAATTTCAATCATCCAAAAGCATTTGATGACCAAAACAGATATTCAGCAAAGATAATGATGGTATAATTGCAGTGATGCAAGAAGTAGAAAAACAACAACTTCTTTGAGATAAAAAAAATTTCCAATAATGGGGAAAAGTAATGGCACTATTGATTGGAAGTGCTTTGATTTGCATGGGGAGAGAATCATGGAAATAACCTCATAGTATGTGTTCATGAAAGTTTCCTGCACCAACTTGTTACTGAGGATACTAAAGTTAGAAGGACTGACACTTCATCAACAGGTGATCTGATTTCTAAGTACAGTTGCCTGGAAACAGAAAAAAATCATCCATGATATTCATCCTGGAAAAGATGATATCATTTTGCATGAATCTGATTTTGTGTTTAGTGAAGAAATAACCTTGAAACCAGAAAGCAAACCAAACCTCATGAAGAGATGCAAGAATGGCAACTATTCACTATTAAACAATTTCCTAGGAATATAAACTAAGAAATGGATTCCGCAATTGGACTATTGAACAGTTACAAGAAAATGTTTTAGATCCATGAAGAATGTGGTTATAGGTGGGTACCAATGGAAGGAAGAGGAGAAAGGGGTAAGGAAAAAAGTTATGTGATTCAACAGGTATCAAAAGGCCACATAGAACAGGGATGTACTGTGGAGAAGATATTCACAGCACAAAAGCCAGGTACCATTTGAAAGACAAAGAAAATATGAAAGAGGAGCACACAAAATCAAAGCTCTAATAAGAATTTATTATGGGCAAATTATTTGTTAAAAAACATTTAATTAATCTGAAAGACTTAATGGGTAGAACTGTTGAAACAAACAGGAGAAATATGCAAGAAGCTCAATTAAAATTTTCAAATTTTATTTAAAATAACAGACACGTTTCCCAGTACAAATGAGATGGTATGGGAAAAAAAGGATGTGGAAAGCACTAGATTTGTTAGACAAAACGAAGTTAAGATATTGCTGGATCTAGATCCATATATGGCACATTGACCTTGTTCATGAATGAGCAGATATTCCTGACGGGCCACGGGATATGCTTAAAAAAGGAAAAATGATGGAAGAGAATAAAAGTTATATTTATTTTCAAGAAAGGAGGTGGGAAAAGCATTGAACTTCTGGCCAGTAGCTGTAGTTAACTTGGTCAGTAAGCTGCTTGAAAAGATGATCATTAACCATATAGATGATTACTTGCTAAGGAATGACAACCCATGAGAGAGACTGCATAAGTTTAAAGGAAAGAGGTCGCATAAAACAAATCTTGTAGACTTCTATGACAGAGAGAACAGTGGCTTAGATAAAAGAGATGGGTGGGTGGACTGTGTATTCTTGGACTACCGAAAGACATATGACATTGTACCATACAGGAGGTGGTTTAGAATTAAAATAAAAAGGCATGCATAAGAGTGGAATTCCTTCAATGGATCAAATATCATTGAAGTGGCAGACAAAAGAAAGACTTGTCAGAGATGTATTTTCAAAATGAGTAGTGTAACCAGTGACATCACAAAGTGCTCAGTCTTAGGGCTGTTGTTATTCCTGATATATGTAAAGGACTGCCAAGAACGATCTGAATGATACCTAAATACATTTACAAAAGATGATGAGTGTCCAGGATTGTAATAACCTGCAGGGACTTGAACATGCTTCAAGTGTGGTTGGCTTAATGGCTGATGAAGTTCAGTCTGACAACATAAAGAGTGGTAAAGACGAGACATAGGGAAAAAAGGCTGAATTATGGATACCATTTAGCAGAAAACAAATTTCATGAATGCATGTACAAAAGGGATTTGGCAGTTGATATATTTCTAGGCCAATGCCAATACACCACAATAGGGAACTATTATGGGAGTAAATTTCTACTTGAAAAGTGTATTGTTTTAAGTATATGGACAAGAAAATGTTTGAAAAAAATATCTAAAGTATATTATTGACTTAAATTTGAGTGCTTACCACCAGATTGGTCATCCTATTTCAAGAAATATGTAGATCTGATGGAGAGTGTTTAAATGAATGTTAAAAGAATGACCATGAAATACAAGGGACAAATTACAAGGATAGGCTAGGAGCCAAGAATTTTCTCACACTGGAAGAGAGAAATAGAAAAAGAGAGAAAGAGGGTGTCATGACTATAACTTCAAAGTTTCTAAATCAATTTGAAAATTGTTGACTAGGAAGTTCTTCAAAACTAGCAAAGAAAGATCACTAAAAAGACACAACAAGGAGCTGAAAAAATATTAGAAAAATTGTGAAGAGGCATTAATATAGTAATAAAAATTGTGAATGCATAAAACAAAATATACAAAAAATTGAAAGCACTCATTTTAAAAAGTTAAAAAAAGAATATGTGGTAGCTAAGAAAGTTTACTAAAGGAGGTCCTACAAGTGTTGAATTTCTCCCTCATACTGCTTGAATAGATGACAACATAGGTTACCATTATTTTCATATGATTGGGCTGTTGCATTCTTTAAAATAATCATACAAACATTATTCCCATACCTATTTACATTTAGCTCTTTCTCTTTAACACTGTAATTTAATACAATGGCTTCATTCTATCAACATTTCATTTATATTTTATTTCTTGGAATTGATTCAAGGCACAATAAAAAGAAAAATCAGGTCATCATGAACAGGTGTATTTTCTTTGATGATCCAGTAACTTCAGCTTACTGCATTACAAGATTCCATATATCAGTACCAAACAACAAAAGAAATATTCCACAGAGTAAGTAAAAGAATTACTACAAGGTGATTTTTTAAATGTGTTAGAGTAGCTCATAAACTTCAGTCACCTACATTATCTTGTAAAGACATGTAAAGTGACTACTTTATTCTGACAATATCTTGGATGAGTTATCATATCACATGGCAGAAACAAATTATTACTTAAAACTACAAGCTCATTCTACATACCTTGATTGAACTTAATTATGAAGGTTCTTGATGCTAATTTGTAGTCCCCATTTTCGTTCAAAGCTGTGAAATAGATGTGAAAGAGTCCATCATCCATTTTAGCGGCATACCCCGCAACATGTTGAATAGCAGAAATCTGGAGGTGATCCCTCAGTAGCTCCATCACACGAGCAAGAGATAATGTCCCTCTGTGGTTGATCGTCACCTCAGCTCCTGCACAGAAATGTGTCATGACTACAGACCCATAGTGTATCATATCTTTCATGAAGTCGTCACACAGATACCACAGCAATAGATTGAGCTACGATTAACAAGCATTTTTTCATTTGTTAGCAATCTTTTGATGAACAAATCTTTATAATTTTCATAAAAGGCAGTATTCATGCTGTATAGCTAAGTCACTGACTGTCATTACTGTTTATTTATTTCATTTATCTATAATTATCTCAAGACTAATTTCTATGAAAGAGTCTTGGTGTTACCCAGACCTTCCTAAAGACTTGCATTCCAAGGGGGAATAGTAAGAGGGAAATGTAGACTGTATTCCGAATGATACAGCCTCACCAAGGGTGACTTTTCACTTGTAGTGTAACCTCAAGCAGGTGGAGTCTGGTAACACCTCAGCACTGTTTATATAGAAGTTGGTCCTTAAATAGCATACAGTCTCCTTGTCATAAATGACACTTGACAACACTTAACTCACACAACCCATTCTTCACAACTCAAGAATTTCCTGCAGTGATTGCTATGTGCTAGCCCTGCCTTTCTGCAAAATGGTAGGAGCAATAAATAGAAGTATTAGGTAGGACCATTATACAAGAGCATTAGGTAGAGGCAGGAGGTTGGAACATTTAGGTGTGAGCATTAGGTCGAACTAGAAGGTTGGAGCATTAGGCAGAACTAGTAGGTTGGAACATTAGGTAGTAGTCGGTAGGAACATTAAGTAGAAGCCTCTGGAAACTCTGCATTACAGTTGCCTTCTGCCAGTGTCCTGTTAAAGGTGAGGTACTAGAAGGCTAAGAAGCAGCACTGAAGTTCACCAGTTATAAAGACTTTTGCTGTGGTCACCTTCTTGAGGGAGTTCTTGAAGAGAACGGGTGTCAGAGATACAGATAGATAGGTGGATAGATAGATTGGCTCCTCAATGTCTACTTAGTACTGAAAACATACATCTACCTAACTTTTAACTGTATAAATCATATCACTGTCTCTGAAGCAATATAACTAATTGCTGTAGTAATTGTTAGATCCAGTTAAAAAACTTTTTTTAAGTATGTACCTACAATGTTTATACAGTACAAGACAATTTTCCTTAATGCTTTACTAGAAACAAAGAATGCTGGCTGTCTTAGCTCAGTCTGTATCTATAAACAAAGTGATTAGATGTCTGTAGATTTTTAAGAAGTCAGTAAACAAGAAATATATGAAGCCTTACCACACACAGGACAGCAAAACCCTGTCATATCTATTGGACTGTTGCACCGAGGTTGCTGGCACTTTGTAGACATGATGCTGCAGATGGTGGGAGCAGCACCCTCTGTGCCACACAGACACCCTGTTACATCAGAACAGATCCCTGGGCTTTCCACATACAGTGGAGCACCGTCAGTGCTAGAGGAAGCCCCAACAAACCTAAACATGCCTTCACTGGTCCTGGTATATAGTGCGAATTCTGACGTGGTAAAATTCTGCCATGAAAGATATAGTGGGAGTTCATTCTACAAACTGTTCATGCATAGTTTTACAATTCATAGTAATAGTTTTTAAGTAAATAAAGGAGCCCATAAAATATGTATCTGAGCAGATTACTTTTTTTTATCAGTGAAACATATAAGAATCATTATCATACACCACTTATGTTGTCTTATTACCATTTCTACACATTTCCAACATTTGAATAGTAAACCATTTATGAAAACAATACTACCGTATATTATACACTAGAAATACAGAAATTAAATGATAAACCAAAATAATTTGCCAATATATATGATAGAATAAGCACAAATGCATTAATACAAAACCAGATTTTGCTCTCTCTTCAAAACAAGAAAGATGACACATGACTGTAAAAAAGCACTCAGAAATCTGTCATTTATGAAGAACAGGTAAAAATACAATTTTTTCCAAATCTTCATGAAAAAGTTAGCTTTATTTTGATGAATTAATCATATTTTTTTCTATTTTCATCTATAATTTCTTACTGAATTATGAGATTAAGTTTTATGATAGAAAAGTACCAGGCATCAGAGAAAACTTTGTTGCTTGTCAAGTAATTATGGGTTGTAATACAGCTTTCTGGGTACTACTTGATTTATGAGTTAGAGAAATATTTAAAGACTAAGATTTTTTCTTTATGTTGAAGGCTCCAGTCATGGACAAAAGTCCACATCAGGGCTGGGCCTTAATTGAAATATAAATAGAATTGTGAAATGGAAAAAGAAAAGTCAAGGGAAAGTATTTATGAATTTTTGAGAAAATGTAAAACATGTCTTTTGAAATGTGCCAAGTTATAGTTATTGGGAAAGACATGAGAAGGTAGAGAGTTCCAAAGCTTCGATGTGTAGGGAAAGAAGCAGGTATCAAAACGGCCCACCCTTGAGTTGCTGATGGCCACACAATAATCATGTGATGCAGCAGCTTGCTGAGTATTGCATGGTCTAGGTAGTGGTGTGGGCGCACAAGCAACCCGCTCATGGGAGCAAAAACCAAAGTAGTACCTATAGAAGAGGGAAAGTGACCCAACATTGTGGCATAGGACAAGGAGGTTAAGTTTGGAAGTTAGCCTGGGACAGTTTATAAGGTGGATTGCTTTTGACTTGACTCTGTCAAATAAGGATGTAGAGCTAGAATCACCCCAAATGCGAGAGCAGTACTCCATACAAGGATGAATCAATCCCATGTATAAACGGAGCAACTGTTCAGAAGAGAAGTAGTTTCGCCATCTAAACAGGACACCCAATTTCTTAGAGGCAAACTTAGTTATTCCTGTAATGTGGGTTTCCAAGAAAGAGTGGGTGTTATGGTAATGCCAAGAACTGTATGTTCATTATGTCAAGAGGTGGAATTACAGAACTGTCAGAGGAGAGATGAGAGATGTGAGGAGTTTTTGATAGAGAGAGGGGTAGAAACTGGGTCTTGGAGGCATTAAACTTAACAAGATTTTGTCTACCCCACTGAGATATCCTGTCCAAATCTGAGTTTACTGAGGAGGCTGTGTCAAGACGAGATGCAGATCGAGTAAGCAAAGAGGGAGCAGAATTGAAAGATGTGGCGAATGCAGTGTTGAGTCATCCGCATATGAGTGCATTGGATTATTTGTTTTGGAGAGGAAATCATTGTAAAAAAGGAGAAAAAGTGTGGAGGACAGGACAGGACCTTGAGGAACACTGCTGTTGTTGGAGAAAAGGGGGGAGACTGATCCATCAACAACCACAGAGACAGATCAGCTAGAGAGGAAGCTAGATATGAAGGAGCAAAGTGAGGGAGAGAAGCCAAAAGAGGGGAGCTTAGAGATGATACGCCAGTGCCACACCCTGTCAAAAGCCTTAGATATGTCAAGGGCAACTACCCTTAACTACCCCAAATCTTTTAGGGATGATGACCAAACATTAGTAAGATAGGAAAGGATATCACCAGTGGATCTCACCTTAGGGAAGCCATACTGATGATAGGCAAACAGAGCAAAAGAATTGATTCAGAATAGTTATATAGTACTGAGCAGTTTATGATAATGTTTCTTATGATCATCTTTTATCAGAATCATGTTGGCTGTCCTTTGTTGGATTGCAATGGAAGATATACAACATCTAGATGCACAATCTTTTACCCACATATCGAATTCAAGATAAAGGAGAACGAGAGAGTTCAATAATAGTTTTCCCCAAAAAACTCTAGTCTACTTCTGACATATTTTTGGAGATGTTCTTTGTAAGAGCAGAAAAATCTTGCTTCTTATTTGAGTAATGTTAGAGAAAGGAACATTCTTTTATGTTCTGGACCTGGACCTTATCATTTATCAAGAAAAACAAAATTACTCGTGCCTCATTAACAAACACTGAAAAAGTCTTACCTAGAAAAAAAAAAAAAGAATAAGCTAATTTTCCCTTCTTTATAGTGACTCTTTTAGACCATTTTTTCCTCTTGCATGGCCTGGTCTTGATAAGGACTGTTACTGACTAAAGCCTCAGACTTATGAAAAAGTCTTTTGTAAAAATAAGTTGTTCTCAGTATATTTGACTGTAATTACTGAACAGTTCTTCAAAATACAAAAGGACCAATCAAAGGGTAAATACATCAAGGAACTGAGCAAGAAAAGAGTCAGAAAAGATGTGGAGAAATAGTCCTATAGTAATAAGCAAAGAGAAAACTAAACAAATACTTTATGAAGGGAACATCAAAAAGTACAGTACACGCAGAAAGTCTGAGGAATATGGGGCCTTTTGTTGTGTGGTAGGGTGTCCTCAGAATTTCCATGTCTGTCAGCCTACCGAATACTCATATCGTTTAATTAGTACTTGGTAACTCTCCCTGGTGATCCAATCACCACGGACCAAGGACAGCATCAGTGCCTCATGGGAAAAGCTATAGAGAGGGGATGCATGTTATGAGCTGCTGGATGAACAAAGACTCTTTTTTTTGTGTCATTCACTTTTTGTCCCACATCCCCCACCCACACCTTAGAATGGGGCACAAGAACCTCATCCAGCGAGAAAAGGCTTGGATTCTTGTCCTGAGGGAGGCAAAAATATCGGTGAAGGAGATGTGTCAGCGTACGGGGGTCGAGCAAGTCAGCCATATACAGCCACAATGCAAAAGCCAAGAAAATCCCTCAAGGTGAAGTTCCACCTCGTAAATCTGTACCAGGACATCCCAGAAAAACTTCAGCAATTACTGACAAGCTTATCAAGAGAAAAGTATTGATAAATCTATGCATTATGGCAAGACAATTGAAGTAAGCCTATCCTACCCTCCTCAGAAGTATTGCAGAACACACCATTCAAGAGCACAGCCAGAAACACCTGAACCAGCCTCTTCGTTCCCCGACCAGAAAACCCTTACTGCAGAACCTTCACTTCATCGTGAAGAAGAAATCCGCATTTACCACACTAGAAAAAGAAAATAAGAACAGTTAGTGCTTTCGTTTATTACATCCTCAGACAGAGTGAGAGAGGGAAGGTAGTGGCGTGAATTAAATACATACATGCAAACTTGAGGCGTGGCTTCATTGGCTAATTAACGGGGGAGGTCAGGTGTCTATTGTCCTGACCAGACAAGGTAGGGGGCGGTGACATATACTAATCTGTCCTAACCCTGATCCCCTCAGTGGTGTGTGGACAGGGTTATTCTGGGGATACTTCTTAATAATTATTTCATTTAACAATCTGTCACATTTAAAATGGCCAAATGACATATTTACATTATGATCAAATGTGCCAGAGATCAAACATGATTCATTTACATTCCTTTCACTGAAACAATTTGATTTAGCTATAATTTTAGATCTTTCCCACTTGATGTGGTGATCAAAGGCAGCTTTATGTTGAAATAAGCTGCTACTTGGTTGGGCTGCTGTAACACTATGTTGTGAGATCCTGGTCTTCAAATCTTTCCACTATTGTCCAATACAAAATTGGTTACAGTATTTACATGGGACCTCATAAACAACACCTGTATTATTTGATGGGCTAATCTTACTGAGGGCTTTCTTGATGGTATTGTCATATTTGAAAACTACTTGCACATTAAGTTTTTTTGAGAATGTGAACACATTTGAGAAAATTCTCATGGAAGGGAAGAACCAGGGTTCTTTGGTGACTTTGACATTCTGGTTTATTATTTTGACCACTACAGAAACGTTTCCTTGCTGTATACTGACACTGGTTAAGTATATTTATTGGGTATCTTAGCTTGTCTAATGTGCAGAATCATTTTCAGTTCATCATCTAAAATTTCAGGATCTGAAATCCTATAAGCTCTCAGGTACATAGATATGAAGACTGATCTTTTTACATTAATATGGTGATTTGAATAATAGTGGACGTAAGACTGTATATTTGTAGGTTTTCTGTATACCTTGGTTTTTAAGATACCTTTATCCCTGATAATCTCTACATCTTTTAAAAAGGGTGACTTATTATTTGATTCAACTCCTTGAGTAAACTTTATGGAGGGAGCTAACAAGTTTAATCTATGCAGGAAATCATCAGTGGGTAGACTGTTAGGCCAAAAGCAGAGTACGTCGTCCACATATCGGAACCAAACTATGTTCTGGTTCTTTATAGTGTTTAGCAAATGGCTTTCAAAATACTCTATGTAAATATTTGCTAGCACCGGGGAAAGGGGATTACCAATAGCCATACTGAATTGTTGTGTATAATGTTTGCCCTCAAACACAAAAGATGAATTATCTACCCACAGTCTTATTAGTTTAGTTATGTTTTTACTGGGGATGCCCTCAATGTTGTTTCCCAAGATGTTTGGGAGGAAGGTTATCACATCATCTACTGGGACGATGGTAAACAGCGATTTTACATCAAAGCTCACTAATCTATAATGATACTTATATTCAGGGATTTCAGCTTTCTATCCAGATCCTCACTATTTTGTATTGTTATGCATGTGCAAATGTAGTGTTTAGGAATGTAGACATTACCACTGTATTACTTCGATAGTCTTCTGTGTTGTGTGAAAGGTATGCCTCGAATGTATGG